>BRZM01000022.1:0-77659 GCA_033238685.1 Lates japonicus | reverse complement strand
TCTTGTCCTTGAATTATTATTCAACAACCAAGTGTTTTGTTTGACCACTAGGGAGCAAAAACACCTCAAAACCACATCAACAGAGCCATTATTGCAAATAAGGATACAGTTTACAGTATTAGAAGTGCTCATGGCACTTGTTCCTTTCTTTGCCTCTAGATTACATATACACCATAAACTAGTTTTCAAACAGTTTACTTGAACAATGTGGGAGGAAGTGTTTTGGAGGTCAGAAATGCAATTAGTGTGTGCTCTGTGTCTTATTGTGAAGATGGCAAATATCTATCTTGTTAATGACTTCAAGCTGCATCACTAAAAAGTTACCCTGAGTTTAATCTAAATGTATTTGTCATATTGGCTTTAAACTCTGGCTTTCTGTGTGACTGAGCACACGTTTCCTCTGTTAATAGTTATTTGACTGATTACATTCAGCCAACAATTTAACAATAATGCATTAATTGATGCGCTTTAAACTACTACTACTACTCTGCAAATTGTGTTAGCTCTAGATAAAGCCATTCTAGCTGGCTTTCCCCAGCTGTTTCCACTCTGTGTCCTAAGCTAAAGCTAACTGGCTGCTGGCAGTAGCTTCATATTTACTGTGCAGACATGAGAATGGTACACACCCAATTAGTCTAGTAAGGCTGAACACACTAAGTTGCCAAATTGAACAAGAATTATATAGTGAAAAGTGACACCTAACTTGTTCTAGCTTCTTGTAAGACATAAGATGAAACTGCTCTTTATATTTTTCACTGGTTAATTCCATAGATCAACCATCAGAGCAACAGAGTAACCTTAACAGCCACACACAAACATAGCAGACAAATTCTCTCTCCAGCTTTGCTCCTAATGTCAGATATTGCACTGTAGTTAGCATGTTGGCTGTTGGAATGGTTGAAAGGATGAGTAACTGTGTACTGAATTTACATGGTTGTGTGAATGGGGGTTGTAGGATTTTTCTAGATAGTGCGACTCTGCTGCAGTGTGGCACTGCTCTCTACGGAGGAGCTAGCATAGCCCAAATGCTAGACTAATATCTAATTTGAACAGAGACTGGCAACAGTGCTGAATGAAGCTGTAAGGCAGTGGCTGCAATATGGGTGGACGCTGACACAGCTCATTCAGACTGCTGCTGGGCGTGTCCTCTTTTCTTCCAGCATGTGCAGCACTGGCCATACACACAGACACACACACAACACAGACCTTGTCACTGGTGAACATGATTTCCCCCTCTGCCATCTGATTAGCTGAAGTCTTTGGGGTTGTGACAATAGCTTACATCAATGTGTTTCCTCTTCAGCTTACCAGCTGGCCAGCTGCTGCTCTTTCACCCCACCCCCTCACTAAATTCTGCATTGATTTTGATGCTCTGCCTGCCTGCCGAAGAAACAACCCCCATTCCAGTCAGTTTCCATTTCATCCTAGCTATTGTTCTTGCGTGACAAGGTACAGTAGCTAGCTGCTCACTCTGTGTGCGTCTGAATGTATATGTGTTCCAGTGAGCATTTCAAGTCAGCCTCCTGCAGTAGGGGATCTCTGCATTAGCGCAGCACACACTCTGCTCTCCTTCCCCTCCCCCTTTCGTCCTCATGCTGTCTCTCTCACACTCTCTCTCTCTCTCCTGCCCCTCCTCTCCATGTGCAGACAAGGCAGCGTGCTGTATGTGAGTGTGTGTGCATGCGCAGGGTGGATGGGGATGCTGTATGCTGGAGCTGAGAGCTGCAAAGGTGACTGAGGGAATGGAGAGGGATACAGATCTCTGATGATAGTGATGATGCAGTGCCCTCTTCCCGACCACCTTCTCCTCTTCACATCCCTCCATCTCTCTCTCTTCCCTCTCCCTCTTTCTGTTTCTCTTTCTAGACTGAGGGTGGACCGCCTGCCCTGCTTGCAGCGTCTCTTTCTCAGCTGCAACAACATCACCAGGTAAGAGCTCACACCGCTTAACTCCCTCCTGCCCGCAGGGCAGGGACAGGGATAGTGGCTGGATGGTGCCACGTCCCCTCCCTTGGCTCTTGGCAGGGCCTGGCCAACAAGCTGCAGGCACAACACACACAAACAGCCACACACAGGTTTGCTGTAGTGGGTGAGTCTATAACCTAGAAAAGAAAAACCTGAATGTGTTCTTTATTGTTAGTGGGTGTGACAATTCTTTAAAGTTATGCAGACAACAGAGAAGCAGGCTGAGAGAAGGTAGTTTACTTCCACAGAAAATAAATGACATATTTGAGCACTGAGTGAATCCAGGAGCAGCATTGCCAGGTAAGGGTGTGTAGGATGACTGAGAGGTGTGTCTTGTTGCTTAGTGCTAACATTACACTGCTTTACACGCTTTTTCCAATATCTGTAGTCCTTTTTTTCTTTGCTTATCTCTCTCTGAGCCCAGCAATCAAGATGTCATGAGTTAACTAAAGCAGCATAGGCTTCTCACTGAATAAAACTGCTTTAAAATTGCTTTGTGTTTGCCTGGAGGAGGGCCCCCGTACATAGGATGCAGGGTGGAATGGAGTTCATTAGTCTCCTTGACCATAGTCACCTTGTGCTGTGATAGATTGGACCTGACATTTCAAACCAGCTCTGTTGTTCTAGTGTCTTTATGATTCAGTACCTGGCACACTGTTACAGAGAGAATTATGTCAAAGGAATAGGCAACAAATACTCAGGGCTTCACAGCATGACAGTGAATTCTAAGTACCATATGTATTTAACTA
Organism: Lates japonicus; assembly: GCA_033238685.1. Taxonomy (NCBI): domain Eukaryota; kingdom Metazoa; phylum Chordata; class Actinopteri; family Centropomidae; genus Lates; species Lates japonicus. Next base: position 74,945 of record BRZM01000022.1, on the reverse strand, counting down.
ATTTTCACAGTATTTATATGTATAATTCTTCTTTCTGTTTGGTAGTATTTTTTGATAAAGATATTTTCATTACAGCTAATCTTGTATGACCATGAATAATACATAGTCATAATGTCAGTATAGAAACCTGGTGTGTGCACCTTTTGAAACTGTCCAATGATGACGGGAGAGCAGTTGTGCTCTGTTGCTAGGTAGAGAGACAGGCCATGCTCGTTTACTTGGTGCAGTCAGTTTGCTCAGTAGAAGATGTTGCAATTGTTAATTAATTTACCATAATATTATTATTTTGAGTTAAACTGCCTGACTTCAGTTAAACACCTTGTGAAATACAAAGCAGAACTAATAATAAGAAGTCTGTGAAGAAAAGGTGCAGGGATTGTAGTGCTACTATATATGAAGTGTGAAGCTACACAGTTTTCAACCACACCCCAGTCTGCATATACAGCACACATATACAGAACCTCTTTTAGCATTCAGGAACAGGTGCATAGAGACTTTTCATTACTGCGACTATTATTGAGCAGTTTTAGCATTTTAACAATACCCAGGGGCATTAGTGACTGTAATTATTAATATAACAATTATACAAAATGTATGAGATGCAGTTATGCACCACTGGGGTCAAGCAGTCTCTCATAATTTCATGGTGAAAAATCATTTGTTTTAGAATGTAATTTTAAGGTGTTGCAAGTAATGACATGATGTAGATGCAAGGGAATTGATAACAAATAAATTAATCTAGGTTACTGGTTACTGGATGTGTCATACAGATAATAGTCTCAAACCTACAGTATTTCTACACTACACCCCAGTGCAAAAGAGAGAGGTCTATACCTTCTGTCATTCTAAGATAAAAATAAATAAATACTCTCATTTGTTCAGATTTTTCACCATGGCTCAACTACCCCAATTCATATTTGAACTGTGGAATTTTGCTTTGCATTTGCTAGAACTCCATCAGTGCTCCCTAAGTTGTACTTGCTTTGATAGTTCATCAGAGGTTATTATGTGGCCCTCTTGTGCTTTCATAGAAACCTCTGGCTGGGATCAGGCACAGAGCAGTGCAGTGGGTCCATAAGTAGTTCCAGGCAAATGATTCATCAAGGTTATTATCACAAATTAGCAATGATAGAATCTCCATTGCCTGACATAGCATGACTGTGCTTTTTCATGTCTCCTTTTGCCAAAGGGTGATATCAACAGTGTAGCGGATTTTGCTCTCTGCATTGCCCCCTGAGTAATGTCAGGCTGCCAGTGTGCCTGCGAAATTACCAGTTTTTCATGTCTTGTTTTAGCTTGGCTCCATTCTGTCAATACAAGCCTAGATTAAAGGTTCAAGAATCTAAACATAAATGGGGGAAGTTGTTTTGTTTGACTTACCCTGTGGATGACTCAAGCTTCCCAGTACTTATTTAGGTCATCATGCCTCTGTATCACTGTAAAGTGTTTTCAGTATTTCAGTAAGTATGTGCAGCTTTCATTGTCATTCAAAATGTTCTTTTTCATCTCTAGTTTTGATCAGCTAGCCTGCCTTGGAGAGTCACGCTCCCTTTCTGAGCTCACCCTGGATGGGAATCCTGTAGCCCTGGAGACATGGTACAAGCAGGCCGTCCTGCGCTGTGTGCTTCATCTGAGACAGCTGGACATGAAGCGCATCACAGTAAGGCTGAACTGATTAAATTTGTGTGTTTTTACCAAAGGAAACCTGGCCAATGGTGCCAATGGTTTAAATTAGGTTATTCCCCTTTCAGATATTTTTGGTATATTTTTTGGGTTAAGAATGTTGACAGTTGGCTGGCCCTGCACATTGTTTAAACAATTCACATACAACTAATGGTCTAAACGTATAACTCACTGTCTGAACATATGTTCCTGAAAGCACATTACATGTTGATTCTTGAGTGTCTGTGTTGACACAAACTTTATTATGATTTCACAGATCAGAACAAACTTTAGATGAACCCAGATTGGCAGTCTCCCATTCACTGTCAGTGGGGTGTCTCCAAGCTTCTGTACATCTTGATGATGCTATACTCTTTAGTGTTTGTTCTCTGGCATTGGTGAAGCATTCATCATGTTCTCTGTTGCATATTAGAGGCAAAAACACACCAGAGTTACCTGTCACTATGAGCTAAGCATTTACAGTACGCATAATGTATGTCCCATCTAACAAAACAATGATTATTCTCAAACATAAACATGAAGTCATTCTATTTATACGCTCTGCCAGCAAAGTGCTACAGTAAAATATCAGCTTGCTTTTAGAGGCTGTCAAGCAGGGAGCACCCAGGTCTGAGCTTGTACTTTAAAGGAATCTGAAAGTACCACACACCTTGCCCTCAGAACATACTGCTATTATGGTGGGGAAAAAAAACTCGCAACTCCAATTTCAACAATTTTCATGTTTTTACTTGAATTTTAAAGTACATGCGGTCCTCAACGAGTTTAGCAAATTTCATGACCCAGTGGTCCATTAAATCCCTCTAACAAACTACTGTCTGTAGCTGTCAGTCCTGAAAACAGGGCTGTTGTTTTATTTCCAGAAAGTTTACTTTTGGGAGATGCAAAGTTTTGATTTGACAACAGAAGTGTCAGCCCAGCACTGGAGTTTCCATCTCATCAAACTATGTCATGATATTGCTGCAGGGGAAACTTCGTAGTAGCCACTGAAGGTCTTGATTTTCCCTTCCAACTGATTTGGAAAAACTTGCCTCCAGTGCACTGTGACTGTCAGTAGAAGTGGGATCAGATTGTCTGTGATAAGATCTATGCCTGACTGCTGGGAGATTGGCTGTTATTTATGAATGAAATTGGCGTTAATACTGCAGATTAGGAGATACAGTAGTACTGTTCTGCTGTGGGATAAATTAATGAAAGCTATTCCCCCCTTCTCTTGTGGGGATAGGATTGGTTTATTTCTAAAACACACAGACACTAGACTGGAGTTGTCTCTGACTAAAGATATCATCGGATGGCTTATAAGAAATTATATTTTATTGATTAATAAAACCAATAAACAAACTCTGATTGTTTTATTTACCTGCAAATGAATTTAATATAGCAGACAGAGCAAAGACTATCATGTTTGTAGGGAAATATATACTTTTATAGCTAGATGGATATAAGTATGTTTAATTTGTCTTTATTATTCAACTGGAAATATTGTAGTTAACATCCACATAATCAACCTAATAGACTTTGTGGCAGCTACCCAGACAAAGGCGTTGTTATTGCTGAAAAATAGCACTCCCTGTAATTGATAAGATATTGATACATTTCAATTGCCATTTTTCCCGTCAGAAATTGTTGTCCTCACAAAATTAGTTTAAGGCAGTGACATACAGGTCTGGCCTCCTTATCTCTCCCCACTTGCTGACATCACTGCCTTTGTCCCTGTGAGGCTAGCATTTTGCCTCTATTGATCAAGCTGAAGCATCGTCTGTGCTAGCTCGTCAGAGACAGCTGAATATCCCCCAGCTCTCAGCTGGCACACTCAGATTGTGTTGGCAGCATTGCATTCTGGGAGTTTTGGCTTTCCCCAACAGCTGGGCTCAGTTGATCCGAGACTGAAAATCAGACAGATAATCCTGTGATGCAGCCGGCTGGTGTGAGAGTTTCTCCCAGCCTCCACAGTTGTCCAGTTCTGTTGTGGAGAACAGTCTCTCTGACGGTGTCTTTTGTGGTTCCCCTCTCTCCTGAATAATTCAGAACTCATGAATGGAGCGACACTCTGATTGCACTAGCTATCTTTTTCAGGACGAGGATCGGCGCATGGCTGGTGTACAAGCTCGAAAAGAGGAGGAGAAGAAGAGGGAGAGTCACAAGCAGACCATTCATAAGGTACCACGCTGATCGGATCTGTTCTTGTTGTCTTTGTCTGCTTGGATTTAGAGTTTAAATATACAGCAAATACGCTATGACAGCCAACATGTCAGACACTAGATTAACGAGTATCCTCTGAGGTGCCTTTTCCATAAACTGTGTTGTTTGATTAGTTATTTTTAGTAGGAAGATTATTGGTTGCAGAGGTTCAAAGTACTAGATGGAGCTTTGATAACATGAAAGCTTTTAGTGTTTGAAAAGCACCACACATTAGTGATGAGATGTGATTTAGCAGTGTTTTGCCCATCAGCTGAATGTTATATACAGTATAGTATAAATCCAAAGCATATTACAGCAGTAGGCCAATATAATTATAGAATCAAGGCTTAGGTAAGGTTAAATTAACATTTGCACAATAACTGACCTCTTAATGGTACTTCTTTTTTTAAACAATAATCTGCATCTATTTTTTTTTTTCTTTTTGTTCACCTTGCCCATTAAAACATATGTGATGAGAAAGCTCTAAAACATTTAGGTCATGGTTTCCTCAACTTATTGACCTCTTCTTATGTGTCTACTGTCTTACGTGTCTTGGGATTGTTGAGGCTGTGTTTTAGCAGGCCATTAAATAAATGTTTTGGATGCTTGACATGAACTTTTAACTTTTCAAACGTATCGATATCATTTCTACATGACAGAAAGCCCTTTGGGAACACTGTTAATTTATGGGGAGGAGTATATTGTCCACAGTGGTACTATATCTGTAAACAGGTCTCTGAATTATGCCTTATTTCTTTAAAAAAATATTCACTGACATCTGTTTTGCAGTTATGTATATGTGTGTGTGTGTGTGTGCGAAAGTACATATTGATGTGCTTCTGCAGTGGTGTCTTTTGCTGAAAGACGGTCTCTGCAGAATGCATTGTGTCTCAGTAACCTAACTCTTGCTAATCCCTGGTGTTGAGAAAATGTTATATTGAATGCTGCAGCCAAGGGTTCATGAGGGCGAAGGATTCACTATGATACCGGCTCACCCCTGCATCGGGGAGTGGCACATTCCATAAGTGAACATACTGAAACTACAGCTTGGCCAGGAAAGAACAATTGAAAGACAGCAGAGGAACAGAAATCATCTCTCTTGCAGGGTATATGTCAGTGTTTTCATCATAAGTCACAGTTAAATCAAAATGCCAAGGTAACAGGAGAAAAACTATTTGACCAACACATACATACGCAATTTAAAATCAAACGAGATGTGATATCTGCCATAGTAAAATCAGTCCCAGAGACAAGCAATGCAGGAGGAATAGGTTTACCCGTGACCAAGTCAAGATAGACATGTTCCATGAGCTTAGTATATGCCCTCTGTGTTCTGCTCAGGAGAATTGTCACTTGAAACCATCTCTGTCCTCTGTGTGTGTGTGTGTGTGTTTGTTGTGTTCATCAAGGAGAAGCGGCGTCTGGCGATCCGTAATGCAGCGCAGCAGTGGGAGGGTGTCAGGGCCTGTCTGGAGCTGCCACCAACAAATGGTGCAAAAGAAGAAGTCAGTCCAGAGAACAGTCCCGCCCACAGCCCTGCTCAGACCAATGGCCTCACACAGGAGCCTTCTCCAGATGAGCCAAGGTATGTAGCACATCAGCAGAAGATTAAGCAACTTTAGTGACATTTCTTGAGCTAAAAGGGTCACTGACTAGTGTGATACTAGTGTTACCTTGTGTTCATGTTTCAAAGCAAATGGTGGTCCTAATAGTGTTTCTGTGGTTGGTGTGATTTAGATCTGCATAATTTATAAAGTTTGGGTCAACTAAAGAAAAATATAGCCCACCCAGGTATTTGAATGGCTTGGCTAACTTTGACAGTCTAGTCTCCTAGGGATGGGAATGTCTATCAGTTGGTCATGGTAAACATTATACGTGCTTAACAGCAGTTTTAGCAACATTTAGCATGTTAAGGATCTTCTCTTAGTAAGTTTTTGCAATTTGACATTTTACAATCTGTGGACAGTTACCTCTACCCTACATACTGTATGTACACCACCATGAAAGTCTAATTATTTAGATTTAGTTTTATGTAGCTGAGATGGGAATCAGAGAACATGAGAAAAGAAAGCATCCTGTGTTCAAACTACAGGAGATTTTATTTGATATCCTGACTGTTGAGAAGAAATCTGATCACATGTTGTGCATGGAGTATCTGTTGAAGAGGAGTGGTTCTCAGATTAATTTGAAACATTTCACAATGGCATGTTCATTTGGAGCGCTCTGATGATTTTATACTTGCAAAAATCTTTACAGTGCTTTCTGAATGGACAATAGCCAATGAGAGACAAATCAACAAAGTAGTGTTTGATTTATAGCTAGCGGAGAGAAAGTGATGTGTGTGTGTGTGTGTAAATGGGAGAGAGATAGAGAAGCATGTGTGAGACAAGTCTGTGCATTTCTTCTGGTAAGTTCATCATAAAATTTAGTGTAGTGTGTAATGTAGTTATCTCTAATCCTCATGTTTGTAATTAGAAAGCAGAGAGCCTATAAAATGTATTATTATGTGTGTGATTCAGGTCTTAACTGGCTTGTTTTTCCCCTCATCTGAGCTGCTTCTGTTGCTGAGAGTTTTTGTTTATTTTCATCAGACGGGTAAGCCCAGGTTCAGGACCAGAGCGACCAACAGGGGGAACGGAGAGCAGACTCCGCACCAACAGCCGTCCTAACAGCCCACGAGATCCCAAGTAAGACAAAAATGAATGTGTGTGTACACCCACTCATCTCTACACATCTTAGACAAGGTCCAACATGCTCACCATGCTCATGTTAATGCAGATTTGATGATTTCTGATGGAAGTTCTACACAACACCTGAATAGATGCACTATAGAAATGAGTAAAGGATCAGGCTGTTCCTTCCTACCTGACCTTCTTGTTCTTGTGTTTTTGGCTGGACCGTAACAGCGGGGTCGGCCCTATAAACACGAATGTCTATTACTGACTGACTGACTGACTGACTGACTGACTGACTGACTGACTGAGTGATGAAGTTCCACCATTGGTCAGCTAAATGCCGCGTGACTCAGTGATAAAGTTACACCATGCTGGCTGACTGCCGCACAGACAGTGTTGCCAACTTAGCTCTTTTTGTTGCCAGATTTACCAACTTGTCTGACTCCTTTGAGACTTTTTTCCAAAAAAGCACCTTGTGGCAAATCTACCGACTTTTTGAAAAACCTTAGCGACTTTCCAGAGAAGACAGTAACAAGTATTGTGCAAAGGTGAGGCTTTCCCTCTGTTGGCCCACCTCTCCATGCTGACAACACGGCAGCTGACATAGACATGAATGAGCTTCTAACTTTATCAGATCATTTCTCTGATCATTCTACATGTAAATTAGCTGAAATCACAACACAGCTTTAACTTATGTGTATAGTGATTTTGTCAACAATAACGTGGTTATAAAATGAGGAGTGGCAGTTTGGAAATGGCTTTGAACTGACAGCCGGTAAATATGTAGTCTTAATGGGCCATGTTTCAGTTACCATTTCATTCTTTTTCTGTTGTCTGAGAACAGAAACAGAAAACATGTAAATGAGAACCACTTTTACTGGGAATTCAGCTGTATTAAAATACTGAATATGTGAGCACAGAAAATAGGAGAGAAGCAAACAGATAAAAGGCTGAAACTGGCTGATGCTGGGCAGAATGCAAATATGAAGAGGTCTCTGACCTTATCTTGTTTTGATTATGCAATGTTTCTAGCAGTTGCAATACCCTTTTTTCTTTATTTATCAGTGGGTCAAATGAGACCATCCAAGTTATAGAATTGATCCCTGCAGCAGCTGGTGTATCAAACCCATCTTAAAATATTCTTGAGCAACACAATAACCCCTTTACTTACATCAAGGGTGTGGGTATTAGCTGCTCCTGAGCCCTGTGAGCTCTCCGGTAAAATCAGCACATGCATGTCTAAGACATCTGAAGACCATTTTCTCCTTCCACTATTTCTAACATGCTATTGGAGGTACTCTAAATCAGCAGTCTGTGCTTAGTCAAATCGGAGCACAGGGCTCTGATATACTCTCCTACAGAGAATGTGATTCAGGTCTGGATGAGTTATGAGGGGGAGGTCTGAGATCAAAGTGGGGGCTGTGTGAAGGACTATTATTACATGTTTCAAAGATGGATTTTCCTTCCTGCACCAGGTTATGAAAATGGCCCTGAAGCACAATCCCTCTATGGCAATGGCTTTCCTTTACAGGGTCTGTTATACCTTCATTTGTGTGGCTTAGCAGTTATGGTGACGAAAAAGACTCACGTGATTCAGAATACCAGACTCATATGAGTTAGGAGTTGTATTACTTCAGCTTGTATTGTAGGACAAAATATAAAGGGCCTTGTACAAACTTTACACCTGTAATTTGAAAGATAAGCAAGATCTGTCACTAAAATCCGCAAAATGCCTGGGAATATGTACAGTAGGGTATAGGCAACAGGTGCTGCTCATCCATATTGTGGTGGCTGAGAAGGGTTTACAGATATCAAAGAAAGGGAAAAAGCACTGATTACCCTGGGATTAGCCGCTGGCGGATTACGACCGTGTTATGCGCCTATACCACCTCCTGCTTTAGAAATCATGAAAGGACGGATTGAATTTATTCCTCTTGCAGCTTCTGTGGTCGTCACTCAGCCTCCCGGCTGAATGATCAGTCATTTGGGTGAGAATCAGATGGCGTCCAAATTTTAAAATCAGATGGTTATAGTTTAGCATCCACAACCCAGTCCCACACCAGAATCAACAGATTTCTTGATTCTCTGACAGGGCTCGGGGCTTGAACTAACCATCCAAGGCCGACATCCAGATCCAGGGTTTGGGGAAACAGGGAACCTTGTGTGTCGGCAAAGACACTGTCCTCTCGAGTAAACCGTGACCCCAACCTTAGAACCCTTAGAGAGATTCAGAGGAAATATAGGGCATGATTATTTTGTTGATCAGTTTCATGAAGAGTAGTGAAGGAGGATTGTAAGAGAGGGATTGAAGATGATTCTAAGCCCTATGGTTTGAGAGAATCAGATGATTTAGGAAAGTTTAAGTTTTAAGAAGAGGACCCTGAAATGAAAGATTAAGCTCATGTCAAGGAGTACTGACAGGCAGAACCTGAGTTTAACTTCTAATTACCATGACTAAAACCTCCATCTATTTTAAGATATGAGATTTTACAGGCCACGTGGTAACTCTGGTCCTTGGCCAAGTGGTTATCCGTTGAATATGATAAACGGTCGCATAAAATTTTATGGAAAACAACACGTCACCTGCCAGACAACAGCGTCCAAAAGGAAACGCGCTGAAGAAATTAATTAACGAGCAGGCCACTTGCTCATCCAAGTAGTGTTTATGACACAGCATGTGCTCACTGCTATGGTTTAAGTTTTGACCGGATGAGGCGTTTTATTCCTTTAGTGAGACTGGAACTCGATGACTGCCATTCTAAATTAGAAGAGTTATAACTAGAAATCCAATAGTAGCCATTACCTGTGTAGTATACTGCCTGGGTTATTTATTAAACATCAGAATATAGTTTTAAAATACATCAACTCATCTTTCATACCGGTGAAAAGAAGTTTTAGCTAGGCTCTCGAATTAGAAACAACATAAAATTAAACTCCCATATTAGAAACAGGATGAATACTGAATTATGACTGTATGTAGAGCCCAGCCCCGTATTGCTGATGGCAGTGGGCAACCCGAAAGGGGACAGAGACTTGAGAATAAAGTCCTGAGTATGGAAATGACCTGGCCTTTAAGAAAACCAGTACCGCTGAGTTTGGCGGACGCATCTCGCCATTTTAACCCCACCCATGATTTAAATTTGAGTTTCAAATTAGATTATAATTTATGATGATGTTTGTATTGGCACTGTAATTTAGTTAAACTATCGAGCCATTAGAGCGCAGAAACAGAAACGCCCAAACAGGTCACCATATGGCGATGAATAAATACGCTATTAAACTATCCAAACCAGATATATCTTTAATTAACTTAGGATCAGACTACAGAGGTCGAAGAGTGATCGGGCTGTAATTGCGGACAGATTTTATCGGTCTTACCGAATCATCCTACCTGCCGCTAATCCGCCGATCAGTACCCGGCAGCCAAAAATAGCCACCCATTCTTTACGGGATTTATTTGCAAAGTCACGCCCATCCCGCGTCAATAACTTCCAAACCTCCTGATTTCGATTGCCGGCGTCCTATGACCGATCAACTGCCTTTCTGAAAGTGTTCAAGGCCTCATTTGCGCTTAGCCAGGTCCTGATGGTTTTCTGCGCGGGGCGGTAACCAGCCCAGACTTGAACCAGCGCCACCAGTTCAGGTTTATTGATATGTCAGCAACTCTTCAGCGAAGTGTCAAGTCGACTTTGTACATTTATCAGAAGATACACTATCCATTATACCCGATAATTTTCTTTCAGAGCTAGCCACTTTTCTAGGAATATTTTGAGGCCTTCGACGCCACCATGCCAGCCCACCAAGAGTCGGGAGTATGGATCCAGCCCACACCACCTCACAAACATTTTCCAGCCCGCCCAGACCAGGCCAGGCACACAGTCTCCAGAAAGGCTGGTGGCATTTCAGGGGATTTTTTAGCTAGAGTTCCAGTATACATGGCTTGAGAAGTTGAGAGTAATGACGACTCACAGAGTGCATCCAGTTCAATAAAATCAAAGACCATCCCTTGATATTTTGACATTATGAATTGGTTTATAGTGGCGCAAGAGAGACCACCTCGTAAATTAGAGCAGAGAAAACACGGTGATGACCATGTACATCCCCGTCAGTCGCGGTTTCTGGTCGGTAGAGACTGCAGAAGCTATAATAATGAGAATGTAATGTTGAAGTTTATCACACGTAATTTGTGGTTTGTCATTAGTGTTCATGGTTATTTAAAACTAACTGGAAACTAATTAAACTGATGAAATCATCCCAATTTGAAATCCAGTAGATACTTAATTCCGCCATCACGAACATACATAAACTTAGGCTTTGCTGGATAATTTGGAAAATTAGGTGACTTATTCCATCATTTGTTTTTTCCTTTCCTGGGGCCTTATTTATCTGCAGTATTCAATCAGCAGCAACTTTGCTTGTGAATCCATCTGAACTATCAGGTCCATCAAGTCCGACCTTCTTTGTGCTTAGAGACGAATGGTCTCCCTCCCACATGTTCTAGACCAGGCCCATTGTCTCTGCAAAATCAGGGGCCAAGTGGCCTTTTCAAAGAAGTTTCTTAGTTACTATAACAGCCTATTTGTCCTCTAAGACATAGCATGCAAATCTTTCTGTCCTTTCATCTTATTTTCTTCTTTCTGTCCCCTGACTTGACCGATTCCAGTCCTCAATCACTCACTTCCCAAACATACTCTCTAATAAAAATCCGTCCCAAATAGAACCTGGGATTAGAGTCTCCAATCAGGTGGACGCCATTTGAACCATCTATGGCTCTCTGGGTTTAGATCAAATGGAATATGAAGAGGCAGACATGTTGGCGGTCAAACCCAAAAATCAGATCTGTGTTGAGGCAGCCAGCAGCCACCTGACGCCTCACCTTAGGTGACCATGAATGATGTGATTGCTGCAGAACGCGTATTTGGAACACTGGGTCATATAGCAGCCACCGAAACACCACGTTGCCGGCTCCTGCTGCTGCTAGAGGAGTCCAGGTGAGAACTCGATCTCAGACACTGAACCACAACATAACATTAACTGCAATTTAATGACAGGTGTGTGCTGTGTCCTGGATTGTGTATGTTTGCTTTAAATATGTCAAGAATGTGTAGATCCTTAAATGTGTATATGTGTGAGTTACAGCTTGTAAGTGTGTAGGCTACTGTACGTGTATGTGCATGCCTGTGTGTAGCGTTTTGCGAGTATACATTTGTGTGTGTGCGTGTGTGTGTATGTGTGTGAGACAGCGAGACAGAGCCTGGCACCAAAGAGCCAAGAGAATTAGACTATGTGTCTCAGGGTAAGGGTGGGTACTTGGCACTTCCACACAAACATTCCTCTCTCTCCCCAGCCAAAAGCTCTTGAGGTCTGTCACTCTGGGTCAATGAAAAACATCCTTGCAAAGCAAAACTCTGCTGAATTTGTCACGCACAAGAATATTTTTTAGACAAAGACAAATAGACAAAATTTTGAAGCTGCATACATTTTACTGCTCCTCATAACTTTGCATAAAGACCGCTGAATCATCTGACTGGTTAAGAGAACTATATTACACATAGCTTTCGAAATACCTTCCATTGTGATGGACATAATGATAGCAATGTCCAAGTGAGTGTGAATTTCATTGGTGCTGAAAAAGATGTATGTTCCATTAAACATAAACAAAATTCATAAAACCTTCTCATCACTTACTGTTGAACAGTAATGCAGTCTGAGAGCCTAGAAATGAATTTGAGCTGCTACAGTGTCCTCAGTTACCCTTTCAGAATCATACTGAAAATGAACTGCTAAACTATATGACAATTAGCTCTAGGCTGCATGTCTCCCTGATTCATACACACCCTCTTATGGATAGATAATACATAACAGCCCAAGGCTGAAGGGTTTTTCAAATCAGTGTTGAAATCTTAATCACAGTTATCTGCATGCAGAATCACCACCCCTAAAGACAATTATATCCATTTGTTACACTAAATGCTGTTAGATTTGACATCTTATTTCTCAAAAACTTCCTGCTGTACAACTCGCTTATCTACACTCTAATGTGTACTTTCTGGTTTCAGTTTATTTTACAAATGATAACAAAAACTTAAACAAAAACTAGTGTGTAGAGGAAGGCCCTAACATTCCCAGGTTTTAAGGCTATATTCCCCCTGGGAACCCACAACTGTAAGGTGCCTGCAAAGAAAGCCTTTGCTTATGCAAACATGCATACTTGTCCAAATCAATCTAACCTTTTCATGACATTCATGATCTCAAAACACAAAATTATTTGAAATCAACTTGACTTTGCCAAGTAAGTTTGCACATCTAAAGAATTTGTCCTCCTTAGGTTTTTTTTTTAATTACAGATTGCTGTGGGCACAGTCTTCTGTAACATTGCTGTTTTCGGCTGAACAGGTCTTTTTGCAGTCATCACTTCCTTAATACTATGGTTGAGCTAATGCTATCTCTCTAATGTCCTAATTCCATGCAAAACTTTTGCTTCTGGATGTTGTCTTCCTTTGTTGAATGGCCAGTTGAAAAAATGTTACCACCAAACAAACACAAATTTGGTTTTAAATTTTATATACACTCCCTCATTCACTTGGTTTAATCTGGTTTAATATTGACCTGAATGCACCTGCAATAATGCTTAATGCCCTTGTTGCGTAGAATGTTTGATAGAGAAACAACACTCACCTTTTTTTTGATTCTCCATGACAGTAACAAACATGCACAAACTTAAATTGTACGTGCACAACACACTCACACACACACACACACACACACACACACACAGGTCTACAGGTCTACCTTCTTTAAGCGTGTTTCACCTTGTCAGCGTAATGTGTGACTAACAGACACACACACACATGCACACACACTTACACACACTTTACAAACTGTCTTATCCTATATGGAATGTTTGCCTGCAGCCTCCTCCAGAGAGACTATTTTAGCATCCTGGCACTGGCCTGTGGAACATGTTGGTGCAGTAGTGTACCACATGAGATTTCATACTGATAGACAGCAACATTTAATGTAGTTTACATCACTCTCAGTCCTCTGCTGCTTTTATAAGTGTACAAATCCTTCTGCTTAGTGATAAGGGTGCAGTTAAAACACTAACACATAAGGAAATGTATGTAAAATAAAATTTCAAATTATTAACATTTTTTGTGATTGCTGCCATCTCATGAATTATGGTTTGTTTCTAAGAACTGGATAATCATCTGTTTTATCTCTTGTCAGTTCTGCTGGATTTTTTATTTCTCAAAACATTGACACTGTTATTTGATGGATGTAAGAACACACCTTTTTTTTCTTTTTTTTTTTAATCTTAGTGTCACTCACTTGCTGCCACTGTTTCTCCCCAGGTCTCTTTGTGTCTCCTCTTCTGTGTCTGACTCACTCTTCTCTCTCTTCACCTTGAAGGAAGCGTCAGCTGCAGTTCCTGTTGGAGGGGCGTGGCCGGCGGGCAGGGCTGAGTCCAGAGGAGCTGCGAGATAACGGGAAACTCCTGGGAGAAGGCTTGAGTAGAGCGCTGTTCAACTACCCAAGCAGAGACTGCAGTGCAGAGAGCCCTGAGGTCAGTTCTGTTTTATTCACAGTAGTTTTTTTTTACAAACCCCCAGTGGTTTGAGACACTGCAACAACTCTTGAGGCAGACTGAAGTTACTTGTTTGATTGCCACGCACACCCAACAGACAAGGCCTTGTTGAGTTTTAGAATGAACGCCTGTAATACATCAACCTGTATGTCTCAACCAGTAAGAATGATTCATATACCAGATACCATGTGGACACCTCTCCAGCACAGATTTGCAGAATGCACTGTGTCAACCTCACAGACACTCACTGAACACTGTATTAGGAACTCCATACTAATACCAAGACCTCCCTTTGCTCTCAAAACAGCCTCAGTTCTTCGTGGCATGGATTACAAAAGATGTTGGAAACTTTCCTTTGAGATTCTGCACTGTGTTGACATGATTGCATCACATTATTTCTGCAGATTGTCAGCCGCACATACATGCTGCCAATCTCTTGCTCTAGAAATCCCAAAGGTGTTCTAATGGAGTCAGATCTGGTGACTGGGGAGGCCACTGAAGTACACTTAACTACTTGTAATGTTCATGAAACCAGTTTGAGATGACTTTTCCTTTGTGACATGGTACAGCTTCAGATAGGCTGTGGCATTCAAACAATTTCTAATTGATATTAAGAGGCCCAAAGTGTGCCAATAAAACATTCCCCACACCATTATACCACCACCACAAGCCTGGACTGATGACACAAGGCAGGTTGGGTCCATGGATTCATGCTGATGATGCCAGATTCTCACCGTACCATCTGCGTGCCTCATCAGGAATCCAGATTCATCAAATCAGGCTACATTTTTCCAGTATTCAGTTGTCCACTCTTGGTGAGCCTGTGCCCACTGCTGCCTGAGTTTTCTGTACTTGGCTGACAGGAGTGGAACCTGACATGGTCCTCTGCTGTTCATTTCAGCTCATTTGCCTCAAGATTTGACATGTGTTTTGCATTCTGAGATCCTTTTCTGCTCAGCACAGTTGTAAAGGGTGGTTATCAGAGTAGCATTAGCCTTTCTGTCAGCTCTAGTGTGGCAGTTCTCCTCTGATTTTTCTCATCAACAAGGCATTTCCGTCTTTTTCTGCTCTGGATGTTTTTCATTCTTCATTCCATTCTGAGTAAACTCTGGAGACTGTTTTGTGTGAAAATCCCAGGAGATCAGCAGTTTCAGAAATACTCAAACTTGCCTGTCTAGCACCAACAATTACACCGCCTGACCTGTATCTGCATCACTCTATGCATTGCAGTGCTGCAACATGATTTGCTGATTGGATAATTGCATCAATAAGCAGGGGTACTGATATTCCCTAATAAATTGCTGTGTTCTCTGTAAAAAGGAAGTGACAACTTCAAAACTAGGCCGTTTCCTTAAAATCAAGCTTCCATTGGTGCCACTAGACTTTTGCTAACAAATGGAAACCACAAACGCACTGTTGCCAGACATTGTGCTTTAGCTGACAGAGCCTATAAACCCCACATCACATCCAGAGGGTTTAACAGTGATTTCTCGGATCTCAAAATGACTTTCCCCAACTGAATACATCTGACATGACCCACACTCCATTTTACTCCTAGTCCCAAATATTACTTACATCTTTACTCTTAAGTTCCATACATTTAGGATAACCAGTGACTCAGCAGCTAAGCTTAAATCTTAATTCTATTTATTAAAAAAAAAAAAAAAAACATAAACCAAGAATTTAAAGGAGTGCATCACAGCATTTTCCCTCTATTCCACAGTATTTGGAGGCTGTGGCTTTAACTAGGAGACTGTAATCTTTTTTCAAAGAGTGACATATTCTGTCATTGCCATTAAGATGAAAGAAAAAAAAAGAAAAACTTGCACTGCAAGTTGACCTTGCAACTGCAAAGTGAACACTTTTTTCTGACTAGTTTTAGTCATGTTGAGTCTTAACTTAGACTTAACCTTATATCGGCACTCACTCCAGAAATGTAAACGCAGGTCAAAAATGGACATCATCTGACTTGATTTCAGATATTACATATTTGTGCTTAAAAACTGGACTGTAACATTATGGTGTCAAAATAGCTGTTTGTTGACAATTGAATTGAATCAATATTCTGCTCAGTATATTAAATATGTTTAATACTGTGGTAACTACATTTGAATTATGATACTCTAACAAGTGCATTCTTTAACAACTTCTCCATAAAGCCCAAATCAAATCATCTTCATCTACACTGGTTGAAAATGTTGCCAAAATGTACTGAGCAAGCTTTCCCCTTTCTTTCTCTTACCCTTAATGTCAGTCAAGCCAAATAAATGTGAATGATATTCCTCTTTTTTTTTCCTCATAGGAGAGTACTGTGGAGTCATCTGAGCGTGATGCCATGATAGAACAGTACCTCCAGCAGTTGGTCCAACGGGCATCAGACACCAATCTGAAGGGTGAGGCTCTTCACAAGCTCTGGCCCTCCATGTTTGCAGAGATGGTGAGAGACTGTGTGTTGGAGATGAAGGACCGAGCGGCCTTCCGCCAAGCCAGCCTTGCAAAGCTCTCCGAGACCAAGTGAAGAGGACCAAAGGTTCACTCTTAGACCACACACACACACGAACACACATGGACATAGTTTTCCCGGGGACCTCCAGTATTCAGTCTCAAATGCCATCTATAACACATCATCATATCTTAGTGACTTTACCGGTTATTAAAATCTTTGGAAACTGAAAGGCGTATTTCCCCAGTGTGTGGGAAAATTTCTTAAGATGGATGTAGACTGTCTTAAAGATGTCTAAAGAAATTATCATGACAAAGGCATCTTGATTGAATGTAGATTTTCACTGAGAACACACTGTCTGATTCTACAGTGCTTGGAACTGTAACATACTTGAAGAAAGTTAAAGAAACTTATCGTAGACTCACGGTGCATTGTAGTCCCTACGGAGCATCCTCTGCACTTTCAAAGCCTTCTGAATGACCCCTCCTCACCATTACTGTCATCAGCTGAAAATGAGCAGTGTCTCTTTTCTCGAGACTAGAATGATTTTTCTGTCTTAAATCTCGTTTCATGCATCGATCTCTCACTTTCTCCTGCCTGACATAAAAAGAAGGGCACAAACAAGGACAAGGACTTTTCTTTGTTTACCACTCTTTTTCTTTACTGTACTTAGTATTAAAAGATTCTGTATTAACACTCAGGTTGTGTACATGGTTTGCGTGGTTCTTTTTCCTAGATATGCCTTTACAGATGTGAAGAAATCAGTCCAGATCAGGTGTTTTGTTTTATGTCCAAGGATCCCTTTGCTCTTCCAATGAGTCCACCTCTAGAGAATGTTAATGCTCAAGTTCATCTCTTCTGGTTCAGAAGGAGGACAGCATTATCAACACCTCACCAACCACTGATCCCCCATGAGGCATGCTGTGTGTGTGTGTGTGTGTGTGTGTGTGTGTGAGAGAGAGAGAGAGACTGTGTCCTAGGAGGTCCAGGAACCATGGAGAGTCCTCTGGGTGGTGTGAGCTCAGACTGGAATGTCCCTGAAGGCATAGAGACTGCACCAGTTCCTCACCACCTGTTCTTGCTCCCCTCACTCGAACCATCCCACAAAGAATTTCTTAACCCTTATCTAATCATACATGTCAAGCGGAGAACACAGCACCTACCTGGAGGAGTAACTGTGGAGGGATAAGTGTTAAATGGTCCCACACACATGTGCGCACACACACACACACACAGAGGAGATCAGTGCCTTGCTAAAGGGTATTTGATTTGAAGAAGACAAGAACATTGGGTTGTGTGTTAAATTAGTTTTTTTTTCCTTTGCTCAGTTTTGAGTTCTAGTTTTCTGGGCTTCAGTGACATTAGTGAACAATAGCTCTCAAAGCATTTTTTTAGCCATTTATCTGTAAATGTTCATCGTTATGATACCGGTGGTACGCTGACTCAACCAAGGTTTTCATCCAAAACAGATTTTTGGATGGTCATGTGACATGTTTAGTTCAGTATTTTCAGTACTTTGTCCACTTTGAAAAGCAGCGTGAGTGGCTGACATCAGAACTTACTATTTAATCTTCTAGAAATGTGTTGGCACAGATTTTCTACATTTTCCTACAGCCAAATTAGGTGTATGCTCTTGCTAAAAAGCAAAATACAATTTCTCTGCATTACATTAGTCAATCTGAAGACAAAAACAAATACCTAAATATGTTGTATAGAAAGTATGACTGCATATCATGATGCTTTTTAGGGCACCTTTCCCCAGAAGATCTCATGAAAGCATGAAGGCTTTGTATTCTGCGTTGACAAGAAACCACTCAGTGCAAACGTCTGCTACCAAAAAGCTACAGCTAGTTTATTTTAAGCAGTTCTTATAAACAACATTGCTTTGTGCTGACACATTTTGTTGTTTTATGTCACTGCAGCTGTCAACATTGTGAGAGAGGCCTAGTCCCATTGGACTGACTGAACTCAATGACTAGTGACAGTGTACAGATGCAGAGACAGAGAGTAAGAACCATGTCTCATCGCTGGAAAGCAGTTTAGAAGTCCAGACAGTGTAGTACCTCCTGAGGCCCACACAGTCAACACGGCTAAACACTCTAACATGAAGTCGTGGTGAGTAACCATCCACAATCAATCTGTTGCTCAAATTAAAGATAGTATTTATTTTGTCTCTTTATAGAGCTGCACACTTCATGATCAACATAATTTTTCAATTTTTGGCAGCAAGTGAAGGCAGTGCTCCAGACCTTAATGACTGTAAGTACATGAGAACCAGTCCCATATCACATATCACAGCACGGTTTTATGCTGCTAGAGTTGGAGCTTACGGATTACAGTGGTGATGTCAGATGTCCCCGTCCATTTATCCACCCAACATGTTTGTCCAGAACAAAGTATTTTAGACTGAGCTACCCTCCAGTGATACCCTCAAGCCACGATGATTTGATGCCCATAATAATGAGGAAAGCAATGTTTTCTGACAACTATTACTACAGAATATACACTAAAGCAAATCGTTTATTAAAAATTGTACAGTATTACTTATACATGCACCGGTGGTTGTCAACTTCTCTAAACTTTTGGAAAAAAGTTTTTGCTACTAGAAGCAGTGAATGGCTCCAACAGATGTGTTATTTCTATGTCTATTCCTTTTGAAATCAACCCATTTTAGTATAGAGGCTGACATATTTAAGTACATGTTTTGCTTATCTTTGTGTATATTAGTCACAAGACACAGAATTCATCTTGTTACATAATATTAACCATTTACAACCAACTGACACCTTTTAACTGAGGAGGGGGAGGATTAGTGTGTGAACTGGTAACCTCTTCCTTACAAGACTCCATTCACCACATGATTTAGCAGGGTAGGGTAGGTTTGGTAGGGACTTAAAACATCAAACAGTATACATACATATACTTTTTAAGAATATAGCATTAGAGTAACATAACTACAGAATTCTACAGAAGTGTTTCTTTTGTGAATCTTAGTTGTTATCTTCAATGAATGGCTGCTCCATAAGCTATTAACTGAACTCTTGGGTCACTGATGAAAGTGGTGTGTGAAAAAATCAAAGCACTTTTTTTTTTCTGGTCCTGTCATAACCGCATCACTGAGGGCCTCAGCTGCCAGTGCATAGAGATCAGCCAAGAAGGGCTCATGCCACCAGGAGCAAAATAGTGTAGTATGTTTGCAAGCCTGTCAAGGAACTATGATTTTAAGTACATGATTACACTGATATTCATATAAGTATATACAAGTCTGCCTGGTGTGCCGCTGCTTCAGTTCCTTGTTGCCTACATTTTCCAGAATACTTTTGATAACCTCTGCCTGACCTTGTTTCATTCAGCTAGAAGTAACAGTAATGTTGTTCCAATAATGTTGGAGGTTAGAGTAATACCTAGAGAGCAGGGGGCATTATTGCACCAATATGGAATTACCAAGAGACTGTGGCCATGCAATATTATCCTCACAATTTGTGTTTGGGTGAATGACAAGCAATAAACCTAAGCACTGGTTTGGAGGCTGCAGTGTTGATGTGCTTGACCCCCTGATGACTTTTGTGTAGTCTGGAGACATGGCTGCCAATTCGTTCCACCTCACAGGACCAACTATTAGTTTCTCCTGGAATGAACCAAGTGCATTGTTTATTGTTAGTCGTGCACTGCAGAAAAAAAGCATCTGAAACTGGAATTTCACTTTGTTTAAAACCTGGTTTTTATTTAAGATCAAATAAAATTAGATTACATCAATGAGTAACATATTGTCCCTGTTAATAAATCAACCAGATCTAGGAATGATTGTGAATCAGATTCTCTTAGACAGCAGTGCAATTTATTATTTTATTTCAATCAAATAAGCCATCACTGCAAACAATTATGTTAACCCATTCTCATATATTTTACAGATGACAAAGTAAAAGTACCACAACGCTGTAGGATACTTTATCTTGCTGAAGTGACTTTTAAATGGATATTTTTTCTCGGTGTACTGTACGTCTAGTGGCAAGTCAGCGTACATTTTTGTCCAGTGTCAAACAACAGTGACTCCCCTCTCCAAATCTTGTCTGGAGTGGCCTTCAGTGGGTCATCCGGAACGGTAGTTCATTAACGATGCTTTAATTGGAGGCTCGTTTGCCTGTGAAGAGTTTGAAAACATTGGGGTTAAAGGCACATTCCTGAGCAGCATCAACATCTAGGCACGCACCAGTGAGGACGGTCAGTGGGGGCAAAACGGACCAGCTCCTCTACAGATACATACAGAGATACACATATAATGGCTTTTGCCGTAGTATATGGATTAGTAGATTGATTCATAGTTACAGACTTACATTTGTGTACGTGTTGATACACTGATAGATTTCACAATATTGACAGATTATGTTGGCCACACAATGAAGCCACTGTCAAGCCAGTATGTTTATAGACAATGGTTATAATGAGCTACTGTATGTCACATAGTATGGCGTAAACCACTGAACCATGAATAGCTCTGTTTTGGTCTGTCAAATAAAACAAAGAGGCTAAAAAGAGAACAGTACACCAAGTCTTCCAGTTTATGAATACTGTAAAGAAAGAATTTCAGTGCTTTCACCCTGGAGCAAAATATAAGTACACCCCACTATAGGCTGTTTATACAGGAGTGTGCAAAATGTTGGGACCACCTTTATAAATTAGGAGGCCTACAACCGTGTCCCATTTTTCATTAAGCTTAAAAGGCTTTTAATCAATCCAGTTTTGTTTATTTGTTTTTGGACTGCAACCCATGGCTGTGACATGCACCACCTTAATGAACTCTGCCTGCCTGAAATTAGCCAAGACTAATTGCAGTGGAAATGCCCACTAGCAGATTATAAGCCACTTTAAAGACCACTATAAATGTTCCTTAATCACATTCTGAGGTTTTGTTCAGAAAACAACGTAGTTGTACTGAACCAAATGCAAAGAAAAAGTTTGATATCTGTCAGAATTGTTTTCTTCAGGGGACAGGATGGACCATCAACTACGTGATCAGTACAGAACTGAAGGGTATGAGGAGTGTGCCCAAATTGTCATCAGCGAGGAAAATGACCTTTTCTTCTGCATAGTACCTGCATGGCAAGATTGCAAAAGGGGTAAGTAAAAAAAAAAAAAAAAAAAAAAGGATATAGCGCCAAGAAAAGTATGTTAACCCTTTGGAATTACCTGGCTTTCTTTCTTCTGGTAGCTGCAGATCAGACCTGCACAATGTTAAAGAGGACCATTCATTCTTAGAACTGCTTCAGTTCAGCTATGTTCTTTGGTGATTCTCACAGCACTTCTGTTGAGTTACTGTCTGACCCGGCCAGTACAAAATGTGGCTTTTCATTGGTCATTGTGTGATAGATCTTCGATGTTCAGGGTCACTCTGCTGTCCTTCTGAGAACTCTAACCCCTAAATCATACTGGCTTTTGTTGATGTTAGTTAGTGATATTACAACAGGTTGTGTTTGTTAATTTTTGTAACGTCAACTGACCCTTTAGTCAGTACTTAATACTGAGGTTATTTGTATGATTGTTTGGCTGCTACTTCAGGTTGAAAATGTGCATTCAGGTGGCGATGATTTAAAACTAACACACATTGTCTGCTAAACAGCAGAGAAATAGGATTACTGGCCTCATTGTTGTCTTGAGGTATAAACCATTACAGAGCAACCAAACACTGACTGAACTGAATCTCTGGGGTTTTAAAATGCTGGAAAACCACTTATATTCATCCTTAGTGTCTACCATCAGTCTACTACCAGTTGATAAATGAGATCATTTACCTGTCCGTGGCTGCAATTTGGACATCTCATTGACAGTGTCAGAGAGGGAAACTCTTCCACCCTCTTTACTCACACGAGAATATCTCAGCGCGGCACACACAACATGGGAAAGGGAAGGGGGGGGCACACCTACATATTTACATGGCGCATACACACACACACACACAAGAGGGGAGAGAGTAATAGTTGCGGCAGGGGGCGCAGCAGAGGTCGTTCTCTATCCGCCGTGTCGGTTTCTTTCCAGCTTTCTGTCATTCTGTGTCTGTGCGTAAAAGCAGAATCGCCGGGCTCACCGTGATGAGCGGGCTCCGGAGTTTCTGCTGCGCCAGGATTTAACTCACAGCTCTGACTGCGGATTTACCGACTTTCATGGCTGAGCACCAAGTGTCTGGAGGGAAACCCTGCATTTCCACTTGGATTAATGTTTCGACCATGAGGATACCTACGCGTGGGAATGGATCCGTGAACGCTACAGTGTAGGATCCACTGGTCAGAAAGTAGAGTGAGGTAGCACGTACCTGCATCAGTAACATACAGGTACGTCGGCAAATCATATGTGGGCTGTTATTTCTGGATTTCTTTGCTGCACTAATGATGATAATAATAATAATAATAATGATACATTTACGCATTAAGATATGACATTAATGTATATATATTGTGTTGTGTGTTTTGTTTTTCTCCTGATTTTGATACTGAACGGGCCAAAGCGCTTCTTTACCATCCTGTCTGGTTCAGTGAACTCAATTTAGACAAGGTGCAAAGTAAGGCTGAGTTATATGGTCAGGGGTTAGGGGTGAAAGTCCTTCCCTAACTAGAGCCCAGACCTGCTGTCAAGGGGGTGGCAGTTTTTCAGCAGGGGGTGCTCCCTCATTAGGAGTCAGAGGTCAGAGAGGTCAACTCACATGGTCAAGTGGGCAGAAGTCCTTTACTTTTTGCCTGAGTCAGTGTCTTGACAGACTGTCAGGCAGAGTGATGTAGTGGCAAATGAAAAAAGTGACTCACAGGCACAGCTAGCAGTAAAGTAATGTAATTTACATTTTTGATACTGCTCACTATTTCTCATCCAGACAGGCTAAGGTGGTGAATGGAACCTACAGTGTTCTGTAGATGGATAGTGATTAGACAGAGTTAAGATGGGTTTTACCCTCTAGTGCCTCTGGACTGTGGCCACACAGACAGCAGTTGTGTTGAAAATGTCAGCACTGCTCAGGCGTATGCTAATGTAAACTTCTCTCTTTACACTTAAGTGCCCACATCTTTGAATCCAGGAGCTATGCAAGGAGCCTGTGTCTGGATTGTCAGGTAATGTCAGTGTGATTGTTTCAATCATGTATTACGTATTTGTTAAAAAGTTTGTACTTTCATTTGTATTTAATTGCACATTCTATGTTCCTGTTTTTTCTCTATGTACCAACTCAACAACAGCGATATTTAGCATTGGAATATTCTTACATATAATCAAATAATGCCATTTCAGTAAAACTACTAGTATGACCAGTAATCACCTCTGTGTTTTGTCTGTAGAGTTTCTGCGCTGCTGCTGTTGCTTTGGTCAGACCTCCTGGACTGCCAGCACACAACAGACCACAGGAAGGTGAGCAGCAGTTGTGTAGCAGGTGGTGCTCCTGGAAAAAAAATAAATCTGTGTTCAGACATGTGTGATCTGTCTTACGCCCCTACTCTCAATATAGCAGACCTTCCTCAAATATTTCCAGGAACTTTCCTTTTTGTTTTATCTATCAGCCTGATCGCATGGTTGGCACAGGTAAGTGGAACGCTTGTCTCCAGAGATGGCATGCATGATCGTGTCTTGTTAGCATAGCCAAATGCCATCTCAAGTTATAGACTTTCATTCATCCACCTTCTTTTTTCCCCAGTATCGTAAAACAGTGAAAGTATTCCCAGAGGGAACCTGACCGGGGTGCTAATCTGTTAAAGTGTAAGGAGAGAGAGTGAGAAGTGCTGTTGATTGCAGTGAAACAGAGAGGCCTTATGTCAGCAAACCACCTCTTGAACTCTGGAGCCTCAGGAACTACATGGATGCAACTAGTGGGTGCACCAAGTGTGTGAGGCTGACTGACAGATCAACCATCTAGTCAGTTTGTAGGGGGTTGGTGCGACTCAGCTCCATGTGTTTCCACCAGGAGTCCAGCTGTGTGACCTATGGCTGACACGGGAGATGACAGTGGCGTTGAGTTACAAAGGCTGGAGCAGGGTGGAGGGAAGTCTGTGGTCTCTCTGAATAGCTGCACAGGCTGATTGACAGCAGAAGAGCTTCCTGCCAACTCTCCCTACTGCTTCTGTATTCTCTTTCCATCCGCTAAAAGTAAAAGGCAGCTGAGCTTTTACTACGGCCATGTGTTTGCCCAGAGAGGTTGCTGTGAATAGAGTCAAAGTGCTCCTTAAAGAGCAGGATTTCCACGCGGCTCCATGGATAAAGCCGGCTTGGCACGGGACTCCTGCTGGCAGGTTCCTCAAACAGAGAGTGCAGTGATCACTGCTAATACGTCCCTGGCAGAGTTGCACAGAGGGATAGAGTCAACAGTGAGAAATGCAGGTAGCCAATAGGGGATAGGCCACTAATAGACACCCACTAATCAGCCAAATCAGGGCTTTATTACTGTGAACAGAGGTCTGTTTCATGAACAGTGGTGGGAGGTGGAGGAGCAGGGATAGTCATGTTGATGAGATGAGGTCACTGACTTGAGCTTTTATAGAAGGCCATGATCTTGGGAGATTAAAGTCTTGTGGATGGAGGCTTTTCATCAATTTTTGGCAACCACGTCCTTTGGCACTACCCTGTTTCTTTGCACTTGTGGTGTCAGTAATTGTGGTTGTTTTGTCTCCATGCAGGTTCCTCAGAGGGCAGAGCACCAACAGGAGTTCAGGGCAGAGCATGGAGAAATTCAAGGCTCCTGGGGCGCCTGGGGGTCCTGGTCAACCTGCTCCCGGACCTGTGAAAGAGGGGTACAAGAGCAGAGCAGGCCCTGTCTGCCCATTTACACTCCATCCCAGTACCCCTCGAGAAGAGCTGGAAGTCATCCCCAGCAACAAGCAGGTCATGTCATCTCGGCCCTGCAGCCAACAGTTCCTCTGCACCGCAACACAGGCAGGCCTTCCAACAGCAGCAGTCGTGGTGAGCTGAGGAAGGAGACCCAACCAGGTGCACGAAGGTACTGCTATCACTGATGACTTTAGTTTAAATCACTGTACTGTTACAATTTGAATTTCCAAACTTTCCAAGGCTGTTCTGTTTTTATTTAATTTGGAAGTGTCCACATACAGATGGATAACAGAAAAATCTGGATACATAAATGGAGAAAGTCCAAGAATGCAGGTGCTTCCATACGGGGCACAGGTCTCACAGCTGCTGGTTTTATCTTATGTAGCGTGTCATAGTGGAGGACATCAAGTGTAGCTTTTGGCACACCTTGTGTTGTGGTGAAAAAAAGACTAAGATACTGAAAAACATTTCCTTTTGTTCGCCTCGTTTGACTGCAACATGTTCTGTGACACTGAGACGTAGGAGCAGTGTAAATATGGTGATGTGAGAGGAGCAAACTTGTAACCATTTAGATATCGGCCTCTGGTCAGGAGTATCATACCACATTTATCACACCTGTAGCTGTGATGTCACCCTCTGCCTTGTGTAAGCACCTCTACCGACTGATGAAAAAAAAGGCTTCACCTTCATTCATGAAACCTTAATTACATATATAAACATTTGTTGTTGGGTTTGTCTGGTGGTACAGTGAAGCTGGTCCTGGGCACCTTACCAGCTCACCTACATTCATCACACAGTCATGACAGATGGCAAACTATGATTGGTTGAAGTCTGTGTAGTCTGCCATGTCTCTTGATCAAGTCATGGCAAGAATTTATGACTCATCTGACACATTCACCATCTCAAACGGCAAAAAATATTTTATCTGATCGTGGCCTAAGTACGTGACTGCCACTCTGTATTGGTTTCTCCTTTAATCTGTGGCCCATCTGTAGCTTCCTACACGAGATGCCCTGCAAATACATATAAAGTAATTTGTAATTATTATCTGGGAAAACACTTCTCTTTATTTAACCCCAGAATAACATTTTAAGCACTGAGGAAACATTGTCAAATATTGTCTAATAAGTCATTTCACCATCACAATGTTTGGTGAAGGACATTTTGTGTTTTTTTGCAGTATTGCAGCCCTGGTCTTTGTTTAGATTTGTGAGCCTGTACGGCTGTGCTGCATGCTGAGCAGTCCGATCTAAAAGTGACTCTTGTGAGAGCCATCACTGTGGGCCATCTGACTGCCCTCCAGTGGAAAACTGGTCTTTTATGGATGGAGTCAAAGGCTCGGCTTGTGCTTGGCAGCTTTGTGACCTCCTTCCTGTTGTGCTTGCCTTTAAACAAACAGCACTGACAGCTGAGTAATGGGGGGTTGTTTGACTTGGAATCTAAGAAGCCCAAAAACGACAAAAGCTCCCAGAATTGTGCTACTGGGATCCTGGTATTTCCCAAAAGTTCTAGTTTAGATGAAGCTCTTTGACAGTTTCCTCAGTTAAAGAGGACATTTAGTTAAAACATTCCTAACAGAGGAAGAAACTAATCTAAATACACTGGATGGCCTCTGTTGTACAGTCTGTGGTTGGTTTTAAGAGTATAAGTAGACAAAGGTTGATATGAGATTAGTACACTGTCCCTGGTTTAGTTGTGGATTTCTTCATGTTTATGCCTTCAGGAGGATCAGTCACATCATTCCGGGGAGGTATGGCTACGGGAGAGCTCCTTACGTTTCTCCGTTGCAGACAGACACAGGCCATGGATCTGGGATGGCTCGCCCCCACAGACAGAGACGGTCTTCTGTGGCTGATGCCCACCATCTCACCGCTAGAGGCCACGGTGACCATAGGTCTAACAACCTGGACCCCTCAAACAACCTCCATCGCTACAGCAGACCCTACATACAGCCAAGGGCACAGCAGCCCAAAAATAAGCAAGTCTGGGCTCCCCTCTACCAACCTGGTTCAGCCAACCAGCCTGAGGAGCAGGAACCACAATCAGGCAGCCAGACCTCTGGGCCCCAGCAACACCAGGAGAGACCCTATAACCCTTTACCTACTTCTTTCTGTACAGGGGAGCATGCTCGCTACAGGATCTGCAACAGTAATGTATGCAACATTTTCTTATCATCAGTATGTTGGCTAGTGATGGGCATTGAGGGATTTTATGAGGTCCAATCACATAATTGATTAGGCTTGTCACTCAAATGTCTGGAAAAAAGAGCCTTTATAGGTTTCACATAGTTGTGATTTAGGTAATGATTCCCACTCATTATGTGCTGATAATATATGGTGGTCTGACAAAGTAACATGTCCCTTCATTATAAAACTCAACTGGAACTGGCAAATACTAATGATTTTCTACATTATTTTGGATCGAAATATCTTTTGGAATTTACAAATATTTGCTACTGGTAGATTCAGACAGGGTAGATTCAGTGAAAACATATCAGTAAGGCTACTGGCTTAGGAAACCTTACAAGTTAGATCTCAGCTGTAATGTGCAAGTGTGCAGATGAGCTTTGCTTATCTGATTAGCGGGTACGGATTCCATCCTGTGCATTAAAATAAATAAACAGTGTCTGGTTCTGTATATTGTCTCTAGTGTACGGTGACACAGACATTCAAGCAAAGTACAGCAGACCAGGGGCTTGTTTAGACAAAGGAGATATGAAGAGACACGGGGGAGATTGGGTTTCACTGGTGAGCCGTTATAAATACTTGAATCTAACTACTTTTGGCAAGAAAGAATGAGCTACAAGTGGAGGGTTAGTACAGTTAAAAGACAAGTTTGACGCCGTCAATCAGTGGCTACAGAGCATGACAATGAGAAATGTAAGCTTGCTGCAGTAACAAAAGGATTTACCTGTTTCACTGTATCGTCAGGGAAAATAAATGTACGTGTGTGTGTGTGTGTGTGTGTGTGTGTGTGTGTGTGTGTGTCTGGTCCATCCTCAGGCCTGTCCTCCATCCAGCAGACCCATCAGGGCTGTTCAGTGTTCTTCTTACAACAACCAACCTTTCATGGGCAGATTGTATGAGTGGGAACCTTTCAATGAGGGTAGGTTGTATGTATGGACTGTATGTATATACAGTATGTGCACATGTACACATTTAACTTTTGCTTAAACTAAATTATACAATTACAAGACATTCATTTTTCCCTGTTTACCCTAGAAACAATATGTTGTTTTTTTTCTCCTGACAAAAAAACCCTATATTAAATTATAGTAAATAGTGATATAGTAATGGTATACATAAAAAGAGTCTGCTGTGGTCCTGTGAAGCATGGCAGAGCATTAAATGCTAACATTAGCATCAAGCTAATGCTCAGCAGGTAATGTCTGTGAAGATTCTTAGTCACCCAAGTATTACGAATATAACACTTGGAAACTAAGCAGGTAATATTTACCAGTTATTAGTTTAGCATGTTTGCATGCTAGCATTTGCTAATTAGCACTAAACACAGAGTGGTTGGCTGATTTACCAACCAACAGAGTAGCATTGTTATTGTCAGGGCCTCGTTAGCGTTGCTTGATGGGTCCTACTCAAATGTCTGAGATAGTCAGGGTGCTAACCTAAAAAGTACTCTATCAATATAAAGGTCACACACATTTGTTAATCATATTTTGAGTCGGTTACATTTTCAGCTGCCTGACCTATGAACCTACACGAACTAAGGTGTGCTGTGATGTAAGGCCTGCAGTATGTTACTTGTCTGTAGCCTCACAGATAAATGTTCATTCATACAAACTCCCTGACCTCACTCACCCAAAGTAACCAGGCAACAGTCAAAACACCTTCTGAAATGTAATTTCTCTGAGAACACTAATGGAAATAACAGTCTCTAAATTAATATCCTGTCAAACAGATGTGTATTTTGAGATCTTGTCTTTGTGCTGCGGCTTTGACTGACGGGTAACGCAGATGTAAAGATTAAACAACCTCAGGTAAATGTATGAGTCTGGAACATTTGACACCCATCTTGAACAGTGTTTAAACATACTCTTGTCCATCTGTCTAAGAAATACCTGGCTTTGGGGCTTATAGTATATCTAATTGATAAAGCACCTGAACAAAATGGAAAGAACAGGGACCAGGATCCTTTCACTGCTGTTGTTATCAAATAAAACTGGGAATCTGTAGTTGAAATCAAAGACTTGGTTTCAAACAAGTTTTAGTATTTTGAGGATACATCCAACTATTGCTTTGCTCGTGGGACATTATGAAATTGTATTCAGAATTTCAAAATTATTTTGAAGGCCTGGTGACTTAATGTCAGTCTGCAGTGTGCATGTGACCTCCTTTAGTTCACTCACTGTGCTCTACAAATTCAATAATTTAATATTTTACATAGCTAATCAATATTGAGTTTTAATGGGTCATTTGTGAAGTAACTGTATTGAGACACAAGATGAATTTATGGAGACATTTACACACTACATGTAAAGATGATTCATTTGTATTATGTGCCGTCCATCATATGTGTTTGTCTTTTATGCAGTTCTGTTGCCCTTCTATGTTTTGTCACTACATGCTGTGAAACTATCATTTTGTCAAAATGCCTTTGGATGTATACAACAATCTCATAAATCTCCTCTTAGTTCCAGGGGATCAGCATTGTGAACTCAACTGCCGGGCCATAGGGTTCAGGTTCTACGTGCGGCAGTCGGACAGAGTGATTGATGGGACGCCATGTGGACAGAATGATACCTCTCTCTGTGTGGCAGGAAAGTGTACGGTAGGACATTTTTAATTTCAAAAAGAAAATTATCCAGAAAAAGGTTTTGTTTTCTTTATCATCAAGCTTCATGTTCAGGCAGTTGAATGTACACCTTCGTTGAGGGTCTTAGGTGCCAGGGACTTCTTAATCTAGAAACTTTTCTCATTTGGAAATTTGATCCAGCAACCTTTCAGTCACACGGCAGCTTCTTTGCTTCCATTATCTTTCAACTGTCCTCATTTGTAAGATGTTTGTGAAAATGTATACCTGAAAATGATGCAGTCACATGTTTTGCAGAAAATGCTAGAATGATCTTCATCGGAATCCTGTTTGAATTTGATATCTACTGACCAGAAGAGACTCGTATCTCTATATCTCTCATCAACTAAGTAACCCAACACCATACCCTAACAATAACCTAGTCTGAGGGTTTAATCCCAACCCAGACTCAGTGCATGTTTAACTGACACATCATTGACACTTGGTTATAGAAGGTGTAAAAGGATTGGAAAGTTCATCTCTAGTATGACTATATTTTGTACATCTCAGACTGCTGCCTGATGTAGTGACGGCAGTGAGCAGCAGAGGGCAGCACAGCATAAGAGTGAGCTTTTCCTTTGTGATGTGGAAGAGTGAATTGAAGGTCAGGAGGAAGTTTTTACCCCCCTTGGGCCAAAGCAGGAGATCTGGGATCTCAATGTAGGACATATTTGGACTTCTGACCCCATATTTAATACACACCATGAAAACACACCTGTGAGCGCAGAGTTGGAGAGACATAAGTCGCTGTGTGGGCCTGCTTATGGCTGGCTATGTATTCACTGTGCTGGATTCACTTTAACATTCTTTTGATCAGGGTTTAACTCAGAGAAATATGTTGAAGAAGGCGGTCATTTTCAGTCGGTAGTGTTGACCTTGCTGTGTTAACCCCATGTATTTCCCATGCACTGTAATCCAAAGACAATCTTTGCAACATTAAGATTTAATCAAGATATCAAGATAGAAAACCCTCTGATCTCTCATTTTGGCCATGATCACATTTTCACTGTTAACACACTCGACATGATGATCCCTCATGTGGGCAGGGTTGAATTATTATTAATACTGGAAACTAAATTGTGATTTATGAGTCTAACTCAAATAATTACCCAAAAAGTTCATAATAAATTTATTTTCCTGTCTTAGACTTTGCTGGCTGAGTATTTTAGGATTCAAACTCATCAGCAGTTTTTCAGGAAAGGGAGATTTTTTTCTCATCTCTTTCCCCACGGAGATTTTCTCAGCTGGTCCAGTCATTTGAACTGGAGATCACCCAATCTACAAGCCAAGAGATAATGTGAAAACATCTGGAGAATTTAATTTCAATCATCATTGAAATTAAACATGTTCATGGAAATTGATAAAACTTTTGTTTTATGTAAATCATGCTTAAAATGCTCCCCCCTCCAAGGGTTAGAGGACACAGCAGATACATACTATGACATATGGAATTTACATAATGTATGTAGCAAGAGATGTCATTGCAAGTATATTGATGAAAAAGGCCGTAACAGAAGGAGGCTGGACGGGTAGAGGGAGTAAGCAGCACAGCTATTCATCAGCAGCCACGGCAGCAGCATGGAGCAGGAAGGAACCACAGGGAAGAATGAGGAGTTGGCAGCTCAAACAGATTGTTTGAAGTGTCAGTCATCATTGGTGCCTGTTTGGATCAGCTGATGGTCAGCTGGTTTGGTGCACTCTGCTTGACCTAACGTGATACTTCATAACTAGCACAACTTTTTAATTAAATGAATTCCAAATTCAATTCAGTAACATTTATATTTTCACATTCCAACTTTGTAAGAATTTTTATTGATGCAAATGCCTCATCTCTATGGACAGCATTGTTGGTTTGTCGGTCCACCACTTTCTACAGACATTTGTTGTCCTTAAAGGATGACTTCTGCTAACTTTGGTGATCCCCTGACTTTTCCCATTGTGCCACCATGGGGTTGACCTTTGTATTTCAGAGAGAAATATCTTGACAACTAACAGTTGCAATGCAATGCTAGCTACTAAGATATTCAACGTTCCTAAACGATAAATTCTAGGACCTTTGGTGATCCCCTAAACTTTTTCTCCTATGGCACCAGTAGTTCAAAATACCAATTTGTCCTGTGCTTTGGTTTATAAAAAAATAGTAAGACATTTTCATCACCCTCAGCTGTACTTTGTCTTAAGTGCTAATTAGCTAAAGTTAGCATGCTGATGTTAGCAATTAGCTGAAAGCCCTGCTGCACCTAAGTACAAATGTCACAGAGCTGCTAGCATGGCTATAGACTTCATAGTCTATAATACAGGCTTGTTAAATAATGACATGATAATTGACTAATATTATTTAATAACTCATATGAAACCAAAAATGCAGCTGTTTATGTTACACCCTCTCTCATGTAATGTTAATTAGTAATGTATTACTGACAGTCTGACTATCTAAAATGTCATTGACTGACATTATATCACACTCTGACATGTTATTACATCACTCAGCTGTTCGCTTGTCAGTGGCTAACCTCTGGCTGTAGTTTTCAGGGTTGGTGCAGCATTCAGGGTCCATGTGGTGTAAGTGCTCTGTTTTGATGTGGCCCTGGTGGCTTCCAGCTCTGCTCAGGAGCCAACCAGCTGCTGTGGTCAGTAGATGAGGCAGGAGTACTACAGTGAAGCACTGTCCACTATGTGTGTTAGACTGCTTATTGGTCTCTAATATTGGAATTATTGGAATATCATATAATCACTATTTTCAGAGGGATTTGCATGCATGGAGAGTGAGTAAATGTGTACCTTCAGATAACCTCTGTGGTGATTTAGCCACTATATAAATATAATTGACTTAACTCGACTAAATTTGCTGAATTTTCAAGCTGTGTGGGTAAATTCTACAACTGGGACACTTAGAAACATACATCAGACTGTATTTTACAATATGTTTCACAAATTCATTACAC
Source organism: Lates japonicus (assembly GCA_033238685.1). Taxonomy (NCBI): domain Eukaryota; kingdom Metazoa; phylum Chordata; class Actinopteri; family Centropomidae; genus Lates; species Lates japonicus. The sequence continues at coordinate 41,831 of BRZM01000022.1, read as the reverse complement.
GAAATTGTGGTTTTCAGTTGTGGCTCCATCGTAAGCCCAGCTGTAGTGGAAACCAGGGTATTTGCTCATTTTCTGAGCTGATGAACAAAAATGACAAACCGAGATGGATTTCACTGCTAAACTATGTGGATGAGTAGGTATCTCACACACAGCTACTGTATAAACTGGTGCACTGTACCTAAGGCACTGAGAAGTGTTACTGATATACTCTGACCTGCAGCTCCACCAGGGACTTTAATGCCTCTGATTCAGATCAGATGAAGCCAATAATTTCTAACTAATTATTCTTACAGAGGCAACCCAGCAGGTCAGAGCTTGTCCTTACATAGCACAGAGATACTGTAGTACATTTTTCTAGAAGCCCAAAACATATTGATGACTTTTCCAAAAGAAGATTTTTCTGGAGGGAATAAACCATTATGTTGGAAGTACAAATAGGTATTTGTATATCCTGCTTCCAAATTAAACATTTAAAGCATTCATCATTTAAACAAGTGGAACCTTTGTGGTGTGCTTTTTTTGCACAGTGATTTACAACATGAATTTAGTTGGGCAAAATTACAGCCCTTGTATACACAGGATCTTATATAACTAATGAGATATTGAACACATTTTGTTTGGCAATTGCCATATATTGTTACAAGTATTTTAGGCCCTTGTTTGTGCCAACTTTTCAACTGCAGAATTGCAGATTGTTGCCTCTTATCTTCTCTTTTGTAGACTCACTCTTTAGAAAGTACACCTCTACTGCTGTGTCTTGTATAAGTGTGTGTGAGTCTATGTCTGCAGGGAAACTTGTGTGAAGACACAATCATAAACCTTATCCAAATGAACTATTTATTACCTACTCTGTATTAACTACTTTTGGAGAGTGACAGATTTGAAAAGTCAGATAGAGAAAGGGACAAAGTCGTGAGTTTGAACTGACATCACACTCACATAATATAGCAGCTCAAAACTCTTCAGTATTTCTTTTGTGAGTGGTTTTACTTTACAGTGGTGTCTGGAGGTAATTTTAGTTTTGGCTTTTGCTTTGGTCCCATTGCGGTTCACTACTGCAGGTTGCGGGAATGAACACATTTTTAGATACTTCATCATGATAATGAAAAATGAATTCAAAACATTTGGACTGTGCTTTTGTGTTGGAAATGCAGCTCAATTATGTTGTTATTTTAACTTTCCATACAAACCAAACCATAGCTGTGGTGATGCATCACTGCTGATTACAGAGGAAACACTGTCTCCTACCACACAGCCCACGGTTTGTGTGGTCCCCAATACCTCTCCCTGACACCTTTTATGCAGCATGAATAACAACCGTAGCTCTGTCCATTTGACCTTTGGCCCCTGGTGCCTTTGCAGGCTTCCATCTCATATTTCTGAATCTGACGCAGTGACACCCTCAGATTGGCCTGTGAGAGAGACTGATGTATTTCAAGTTTTACAACTAAAACTAATGAGGCAAATCAAGGTCTTGTAAGGGTCATGCCCTGTAGATTGTAGCGCTTCAAGTTTCGTCTGACTAGACAAACTTGTGTTATTTCACCCTCATATTCCCTCTCAATGCATGGATTGTTGGCTACCTTAAATTGTCTGTTACATTAGCATTAGTCCTGAACACTCTGTGGTGATGTGGTTGCTAGCAGTTTGAACAGAGCATTACAGGCTTAGTGGTCAATTTTAGTGCTTGTGCTTACTCACAGACAGTCTGCATCCTGAACGTAAGAGAGTGTAAGAGTGTGAGCCAAGTGTAAGCCAAGCGGTTGCTCACTTTTGAGAACACTCAGCTCTCTTTGTGTTTGCTGCTGGGGCTTTGCTTTTCTTCATAATTTGTCCTGTCTCTGTTGGCTCCAAGGAGATCCTTCAAAACTGCTGAGTAGGACTGGGTAGCTCAGCAGACAACTAATGAAATGAATGGGTTTGGACATACAAGAAAAAGAAAAAAAATTCTCTCAGGGTTCTGTAGGGATGACTTCAGTGCTGGACAGAACCTTTGCATTATCTTCAAAGCCATGATTGAAATTCATTTTAGTTTCTCTGTCTGTACATTAGTGTAATGTTCAGGTAAAATACTAAAAGCTTAAATGGAGTCTCAAACACTTTCCCTTCATTACCAGTAGATCCTTGGGCTGCTCACTTTGACCACTGTGACAGCCCCCACCCATCTGTATAAAATAGCTACTCTGCCTTAAAAATAGATTGATGTGTGATTCCATTCTGGTTCAAACAACTGCAGTGCCAATTCCTAACTATAATATGACATAAGCTTTTCCCCAAACTGCAAATCTTATTGTATATATGTAATTCACAGTTTGTTTTTTTTAGCTATTTCTTATTGCATTATATCATATGTTGTGTATAAACTAAGATGGAAAGCACTACGTCGTTATAGCAAAATTATAGGTAGTTACAAGTACATTAAATATCCTTTGATCAGTTTCTTTAGGATAACTTTTTGTTCTTTAAAGTGGAAACACTGGTCATTTCTTATGATTCACATGTGTACATGAGCACATTGAAAAAACCGGCTCTGAGGCACTGAAAGTCCCTTGAATGTGGTCACTCATTTCAAATGAACAGTGGAAGAAAGATCCCTTTATGGAGGGAATTCCATTCAGCTGCGACTTCTCTCCCTTTATACCAAGGAAGTGCATTTGAGAAGGGTGTGTGTATTTTTAAAGGGCGATCACTGACCACACACTTCTCTGCTGGCGGCGGTGGGCCCAGCTGAGGGTAAAAAATCTATCTTGCCTGGACTATTATAGACTTAGTTTGGTTTGCACTACTTCCTACTGCTCAGCACACTTACGTTGGAGACGATGATGAAATAACAGGAAATCCAGTTATGTAAGCTGAGGTTTAAATTTTTTTGATCTACATGGATAATAAATGTGCCAAATTTTACATGAACCTGTAAAATATTTTAATTCAGGTTGTATTAGCACGAACGCTCGCTGATAATCAGTGCAGTATTAACCTGATGGATTTCAGCATGGGTTTTGACATATTGCTGTCTCCTAATAAAGGTGACAGATAGAATGAGGCTACATCTGACCCATTGCACTGTCAAGGTCCCAGCCACAGTCTTCCTCCCTGACTGGCATGTTTCCCAGCACCCTGAGCGTGGCTCAGGCCCAAACTCATCAAACAACAGGCCTAGGCCACTCCTCACTTCTCTCCTCTGACAGCTGCATCTGTTTTATGCATTCCCCGCTGTGGTGGACAGGCAGACTTGTTAAAAGGGGGATGAGTGCTCTGATATACAGCCTGCCTGGCACAGACTGGTGGAGATACCTCAATCCCATCCCTGTCATGACAAGCCCCAGTTGCAGGCTCACAGGGTGTTCCCCATCATTACCCACTGCAAATGGTTATGGATTCATGTCAGCAGAGCCTGTCTACAGTTAGTGGATATACAGTAACAGATATAATGTGAATTTGCTTAAGAAAAATGCTGTTTTTACAATTAGGGGTTGTAATAACAGAGATGACAGAGGTAGCTGAAGGCATTAATAGCCTAGTTTTTGGTAGCCTTGCTTGCTTGTCTGCTTGTCGTGTATAAGAAAGTAAACTGTGAAGAAGAACATAATACAATCCTTGGAAAATTAGTAAAACTTCATATAATTATGATTGATATATAATGATGATAATAGGAAAAAAACTGAAGACTTGTAGCAAGCTAACCTCCCTGCAGACATTTTATCTGGTATGAATAATCATACAAGCATCACCTCTAGTTTATCCCATTTTGAAAACCACATTAAGATCCCTTCAAAATACATTCATTTTTGATTTCTGTTTTCAGTTATGTTACACAGTAAGGGTCTTTCTATAGCTCAGCTCACTGCTACTCTAATTCTAATTATTAGGCAACAAATGTAATTTTAAATAAATAATTCTTACCATAAGAGCAGACTGTACCATTATTCAGTAAACAGCATTGTCATACACACAGTGTGGTTTGTTAGATAGCATTGTAATAATAGCTTGCATAGCTAATAATAGTCAGCTAGCAGATTAGCTTTCTAGTAGTCATTGCTCACTTGGCTACCACCATTAGTCATGTGGTCTTCACCTTGCAGGTCGCAGCGGTCCATTAAGAATCTCCCATTGCTCTGGGGATGGCAATGTAGGTTGGTCAGTTGGGTCACTACCTTGAGACTGAAGTAACACCTATTTCCATTAAATTTTGTACAGGCTCTCATGGTCCTCTCACATGATGATCCTTGAACTTCTCATCTGGTGCTAGCTCATTAAATCAAAATTTCCATTTGTCTAATTTCTCTTTAGTACAAATTAGCAAAAGCTTGTATGCTACTATGCTAAACTAAGACGGCGAATATGATGAACATACTTCCTAAAAGTCAGTATGTTAACATTGTCATTGTGAGCATGTTGAAATTAGCATTTAGCAAAGGAATGCTGTGCCAGAGTACAGCCTCACACAGCTGATAGCATGGCTGTAGACTCTTAGACCTGTTCAATTGTTAATTCTAGACTTCCACATTTTGTCTGCACACAATAGAACTTACTGAAGTCAGCTTTTTAAACACTTTAGTGCCAGGATTGGATTTCCTGTTGGAGTATGGCTTTGTCTGTAATGTAAAGAAAACAAAATAAATAACAATAATAATAAATAAATGAACTAAAATGTAGGCTCAGTTAATCCCCGGAATAGAGATGCTGTTTCTTCTAACTTCCCTCCACAGGGAGTCAAAGGTCAAGTTCAGCTTTAGAGCAGCAGCCCCAGAGCTGTAGAGATACAGTATCCTGCTTAATGACACTTGTTTAGGGCACTTGTTGCTGTCAAGAGGGCTTGAATATGAGAATTCCAGTTGGAGAACCGTTAAGTCAAATGGTGGCTCAGAAGTTAAGATGTAAAGGAGATGACAGATTGATGTCTTCACTTGGCCTAAACTTCCTGGATCTTGATGGGGCCTGCTGTCCCCCCTACTGGCTCTCACTGGCCCACATCGGCCCTTGCTGGCTGACCGATGTAATTCGGGTTGGCTTGAGCGCTCTGGGTTCGGGGGGGTTAGACACTTGTTCTGCACCGCCACACTTCTGCTGTGCTCTGCTACAGCTCATAAAGTCTTTCTTCAGGAGACAGGGGAGTGTTTAACCTTGTAAGTGGGGCCTCCTTCAAGCTGTGAGAAAGCATAGCGTCTGTGTTTGATGACCCATTTGTCCCAGTTGATGTTTCTCCAAAACACTGGTGGTTTCTCTGTTCATACTCTATATTTTATTTATTTTTCTCGAAATAATGGTTGTATTTTTTTCCCCAGTTCTGCCTTTCTTTAGTCTTGAAATTGTTTGCTCACATACAAAAAAATGTAAGAGGAGTATAAATGAATGTTTGTGCAGGGGGTGCTTTTTTGAAACATTGTCTGGATTATGTTGGTATGGTACCTCACAGGAATTGAGGACCACAGGAAGAGCAAAAGACAAGCCAGTGCTCAGCTCTGTGCTGAACTTCCATTTCCTGATCATATTCTGGCAGCTCAGCACAACAACAACTGGGCCAGCACCCTCAAATATTGATGTCAGCAGAAATAAAGAAAGTATTTGCACAATCAGATTCATGCACTTTTCCTCTTGGTCTTGATTCGAATGGACACCAAAAATACCTTCACTTGAGTAGTATGCACAGACAATTTTTTTTCTACTGAACTGCTATTTTATGATGTATTTTCCATTGTCACAGTGTGGCACTCTTTAGTCCTGCCATGCTATGGTCAAATGCATTTCCCTAATAGTGTGCTAATTCATAATATCATTAACTGACCCATGATGTGTTCAGTATTTGTGGTTTTGTGTGACGACTAAGCGGATGGACAGATGATGGATAGTTCGATACATGCCTGATAAGATGGACTGATGATAGTGATTTGGGGACAGCTGATGTATAGTGTGCTAGGTAGCTGACACACAGCAGGTTGAGCTCTGCAGTGGAGTACGTCTCGAGGACGGAGAGCAGTAAGTCCCTGTGCCCGGTCTCTGAAACAGATTTACGAGGGTATACTATCCAGATACAGGGTTGTATTTTTAGCACTTAGTGGCCACACAGGTCCTCCTCAGACAGACGGCTGTTGACAGTGATTGGCTGCTATCTGGGTGGCTGTCAATTGAAGAGACAGTTGAGCACATTTTATGCCTCATCGGTTTGTTTGGAATGTCAGAGACCTGGATCTCTCAATGTGTGGTCAGCGCCCGCTGGGTGCCTGGAATTTAGGGTCATTTGAGAATAAGATAAGACATGAAGGTGTGAATGTTTGTATGTGAGTGTATGTTGCACTCAGATGTGACTTTATAATTGTAGGTGTTCAAGAATATGTATGTGAGAACATACATCCGATCTTAATTATAAATTCCTATTTATGAAAGTGCACGTCTATATAAGGATGTGTTAGTGTGTGTGACAGTGTAAATTCTATTACTAAGAGAGCGTGTCTGTGCTGTAGGTTTTCTATTGCTCAGGGTCAAGCCCCATTGTAAATTAAACTCTTATCTGATGGCGTCTAACAGCTCTATCAACAAAAGGCATCCAGAAATGAGTTAACACAGAACTTATCTTGTCTATTTGTTCCTTGTCTTGTCAGCCGGTCACAGTTGTGTGCTTCACAAAAGCCTCTTGTTGAGGTCAAGTCTGTAACTAATGGGGCTTGGAGCCTTTACAGGCCATAGTCTGTGTCTGCTATCAGCTCTCACTGTATCAACTCTCAGTCAATGAGAAAATGAACTGCTCAGGCTCACTAGGCTGAAGACAAGTGTGCCTTCACACTGTGAGCTATGTGATTTATGACAAGAAGTCCAAACATCTCCTATAAAGCTACAGAGCAAGACTTTGTCTAAGATTGATTAATGGTTACTTACTGGCCAATTCAGATTTACATGATTTCTGCTTTTCCCACTGATGTGCCTTTGTTCTGTAAGCCATAATATTACAATTAAAGGGACACATAATTTTACACATGAAGATCAGTTTACCCATCATATTCAACCTGCAAAAACAGGATGGAGTCATAAAAAGCCTTTGATGTTTGATATCTATTTGCCTATTTGATAAAAGTCTTTCTAAATTTCTTTATGGGAAGTATAGGATCACTTGTGAGAGCAGAATTATGAAAAATATCACTATAGGAACAATAAATACATTTTATTTGTTCATAACCAATCAGAGCATCTTGCATGACTCGCACTTGGTCAGAGTAGAGCGAGCTGCCACTTGGTAGGCTAAACGTCTGACAGCTGGAGTTTTCTTTGACAATACATGTATGAAGCTACAGTAATTAGAGACTACGTGCCATTGATGGCCATAACGTTCATCCAGACACCAAAGGTAGAGATGGGAAACTTATCACTGACATCAGCTGCTATAGTGTTTGGTTGAAATGAAACACCACAGTACCTGTGCAGCTGTTTCAGGATGGCACCTTGTAGGAGACTTCTGATGTACAGTAACTATTTTCTATCTTCCTCTGCAGACTCAGTCAGCTGTTTTTTATTTTTTGAATAAAGCAAATAGAAACAGCAGCCTCCCTCAGCCACACCTTGCCCCTCCCAGCCCAAATCCCCTTTCGACCTGCTTTATTCATCAACTCTCCTCCCTCCACTCCTCTCCTGCCTTCTTCAGTCAAATACATTGCTCGAAGGGAGCAATCATGGGACCTACATGCCTGGCCTTGCTGACTAATATATATCCCAGATGCACAAAAATCATGTGTTTTCTCTTCCTACTTTCTGCCTTTTCTCAACTTTTACTGATCAAATTAACAGATTTGACTGGAGGAGGTGGATGAAAATGAATGGGGTTGTTGGATTTGATATTTGCTAGAGATTTGGAATATGAAAGTACTGTATCCTACATCCTCTTTTCCCATCCTTCAGTGTGAGCATGTATGGAGCATGATGTAAGGTAGATTAATGACAGAGGCATTACAGCTGCCAGGTAGAGTCTTTCCCGCTGAGGCCACACCTGCTAAAATGTTTGCAGTCATAGTTCTGTTAATGAGCTTTGGATTTAAACGTCCACCAAACGCCAAGAAGGGCTGGAAACACGACAGAGAAAAAGAAAAGGAGCTGAATACAGCTATTGTACGAGCGTGTGTCTGCCGGACCCTGACAGTGTACAGTAATGTTGAGCCCACCTGCTGTAGAGCATGACTCTGACGTGTGTGGGTTGGAGACTGGAGGAATCAGGCGCCTGGAGCCAAGGTTGCTTCAGGGCTGACCCACTTGTTGAAGGAAACAAAGACCCCAGGGTGTACTGGAGAGTCAGTCTGGCCCCGCCCGACCTCTGGGCGCTATGCCTCCATAATGAGATCCGTCCAGATCAGAGGCAGATCAGGCGAGCAGGAGACCACGTCTGTGGGTTCATCGTGACGGATGGGCTGCTGAAGAGGGCCGTTCCCCTCCTACACGTCTGCAGCTGTGCTTTGTTTTACTGGGGAGATGGTTGTCACTTAGCAGCTTCCTGTGTGTACTGTATAATGTGCTGCTTCATGGTGTCTGTGTGTGTGTGGTGATAGGGGTGGAGGATGAACAAAGCTGATTCAGTGAGTCATTCACAAAATTACTGTTGTAGTGTTCCGAGAAAGACACATACCAGTGGTCGGATGAACTAGGCCAGGTAGGATTTGATTGTGCGTGTCTTTGTGTGTGTGTGTGTGTGTGTGTGTGTGCGCGCGCACGCATGTGTCTCAGCTGACACTGTTCCAACATAAGCCAAGCCGGTTGCAGGTGTGGAGATATTTGTTTCTTGGTACACTTCCTTGCACTCAGAGTCTCAGCTTGCTGTTGCAGAATATTGTAAAAGGTGGCAGGGTGTTACTTGAGTATAGTGCAAACATGCATATCATTACCAAGCAAATATTTGGCAGTCTGTTCAGCTGACGTGTACCTGTGACTGTACACATAAATCTGAATTCATAGTAGCTGTTATTTTTACTGTGAGCTGGTGTTTAAAACATTACAAATTTGCAATTGGTCGTGTCAAAGCCAAGGAAATCCTGTAGTCCAATACATTCACTGTCATTAAGGGCTGAACAATTAATCATGGTGTTTAATGTGACAAAGGGCAACTTTTTGGTTTTAACTTATCATTATGAAGTAAAGGTTGATTACTCAACGTAACAGCTATAGAATAATAATACAGAAGTAGCTTTGATTGGTTCCCTATAAGCCTCGCTATCACTATGCAATTCTGCCACCCATCAAGAATTTGCACAGAAAAATTAAGGCTCAATTTACAGCACAAAGGATGTTCGCCTGCCACTGCACAACCAAAGCAGACAGAGGACAGCGCTTTTATTTTATCTGTTAGCTATCGGTAGCTTTCCCCAGGTAGCGGAAATGGTAGTCAGTGAACAACTGGAGTAACTGTGATAACTCTACCCAGCAAAAGCCAGCAGAAGCTATTTTAATTATAACTCAGATGACAACAATTGAGTTGTAGCTAATAGCTAAATAACATTGATTCTGTGATAAGGCCAAACTACACAAAACTGATATAGGTAAGGCTTAATTGTATTTGTAATATTATGAATAATGTCAAGTATACTGCTAATGTAATATTTTACTAAATGTGAGCTAAACTGATTGATTTTTCTATTTGAAAAAAGTTGACTTCTTAAGAATACAGAAAATAATCACAATCTAAACTGCAATTACAATATTGGTCAGAAAAATTGCAGTTAGATACTTTTGTGTTCTTCCTTTCACTTTGAAAACATGGAAAATATTGTGTGATGCTTGGCTTATGTCAGTAAGCCATTTAATCTCAGCATCAAATCTATTCAAGGAAGATCGTCATTAGTCACAAGAAGTAAAAAAACTCACCATAAACATTCTCTGCAGTTGTATTTCTTCTTTCTGTTTTTGTATTGTATCATCCATTTGTTTGTCTCCCTCCCTCTCCTCTGCTTGTATTCCCACCATGTGTAGCCCTGGTGCTCAGCCCATCTGAAGCACAGGCTTTCAGTGCATATAGTAGACTTTGCAGCAGCCTGCTGTGGTCTCCGTGTGCCACTTCAAAACAGAGAAGTTTTCAATTATCTTGTGCGTGTTCCAGGCCCGTGCTCACAGAAATCTCTTTGTGCTGAAACAGGTCCAGCCACAGCGTCCCCGATGCGCTCTGTCTGTCTATATAATTTTATGAGAAAACCAACTGTCAGATACGAGGATGAAGAGTGTACTCCTTACTTCAGTATGTCCTGGTGAATTAGGGTTTAATGTCTTGGAAACAATGGTGGGGCAATAGGAAAACCATATGATGAGCTGGGTCTTTTTGGCTGCAGCAGTTGTGCTTCCAGTGTTGCAACGTGGCTTGTAATTAAGTATTTGTGGGGGCTCAAAGAGGGCAAAGGGATCTTATTGTTTTTGGGTTGTTGTTGCTCTATCTTGAGAGTGAGCAGCAGAAACAAAAATATGTTTTTCATACAGGATTATTTCTACATCAGGATTTTCATGAGACCTCCTCGTAACCATATTATTTGCCACATTTGCTGGTTTCTGTGGTTGTAGTATTAGGAGCGAGCATATACGTGACTGCCTGCTTTAGTGTGTAATTCTGTAATTCCTTTTTGTTGGCATCCCTTGATGATTGCATGCCCACCTGCTAATTATTTGCACACAGTTTTAACCATAGTGGTTTTGCTTACACATTCATTTCAGCCCCGCAAGAATTTCCTTCCTCTCCTACTTTTTCTGTCACATTGAAAATATTCCCCAAAACTTCCTCTCTGACTTCCAATTTACTGTCAGCAGTAGCTGCCACACTCTCCTCTCTGCCTCCTTTCCCTCCCGTCTCTCTCTCCCTCCTATTCATTTTCTACCTCTCACTCTCCCTCCTCTAAAAAAGCTCCAGTCCCCCCCCCACCCCTCCTCCTCGCTGCACCTCCCCCAGCTCAGTTTACAAGGGGAGTTCGTAGAGATCAACTCTGTAGTGAGAGGGGTTTTTTTGGCATTCTCAGAGCTGCAGTGGCAAGGAAGAGGCTGACGGGGAGCTGCCACTGGACTTGTGTGGAAGCCTGAGTGACTGATTGAACATTTCTGTGGCCACATGAAAGAATGCTGTCAGGACTGGCTCTTCTGCTGCTCGTCTGCCTCCACATGCGTGTGCAGGGGAAGCCGCGGTCACAGGTAGGACCCGCTTCACCTCCGTTGTCTCCTGGAGGAACCTGGGAGAAAGTGGGGATTCCCATTGATGCTAAAACTCTGGCTGTAAGAGTTGCATTGCAGGATGCATTGCTCAGTGTAAGCTTGTTTTGGACTCTCTCTATGCAGTAAGTTTAGGGACATGGTTGACATGCCACTGCATGCTTGTCACCAAGAGAAATCCTGTGCTTTACTGGACATGATGATTAAATTAGCTCCGATTTAGACATCTAAATCCATGGATGTAGATGCAAGTAAGCCTGGTACTCATTTCCAACCAGTTTTTAGTGCTTGTCAGCAGCACTGGACAGTGTCACTCCGTAACTTGGACTGTCAGTGCAGTTCCATGATCCTGTGGTCCATCTACTGAGTGGAAGTATTTACAGTATGGCTGTTTTCACTGTGGCTCTGCTTGCTCTCGGAGCTGTTTATTTTTCCACAGCACATTCACGGGCTGCTTGCAGGATTAGATTTCCCTCCTAGTGGAAGACTCAGTGAGTCAAGCCTGTCCTGGGACTATAAAGATGTACTTGGAACTCTATTAGGGATAGACTGCAAGCCTGAATTAGCCTGTCGCTGCCTGTGGCTCAGCTCAGTTAGTTTTAGCTCACCTGTTTGCTGATGATTAATGAGGCTGGTGTGAGGTGCCTGCGGTTGTTCATGCAGACTTGTGAAGTGCCAAGGTCTTGATGAGGATATCTGTGCCAGGTTCATATGGCTTTAAACTATATGGCTCAATTTCATATAAGTGTTGGAATCAGTTGTGATATTTTGGATGTTAGAAAAAAGCTGACTAGTGGTTGCAATCCAAAATCTACACAGTAGTAGACATAATGTGATGTCCTTCATCATACACTGTGATCTCCAACCTCACCATCAGTCTCAGCAAATACACATTAAAGACAGGTCAGATAACCTTGGATGAGAATGCTCGTGTTATGTCATGTTTCATTTGTTTTATCTGTGACAATGTTTAGAGGTCAGTTTGTTAATTTTGTTTTGACATTGTTCTTACTTCCTCAATGTATGAGGTCTCATAGACACTGCTGTGTGTGTCAAAATAATAATTTGTAAATAAACCATTTTTTCCCCTTTAAATTCATTTATTCTTTGCTTATGACCTTTTTAAAGCCCAATATGTAGAAAGTATTGAATTGGAAACCTTTCCTTTACCTTAGTTTTTAGCATTTTTTATGCTGACTAAGAGAAATAATTCAATGTTTTATAAAATGTGGGCTGCATGAAGAAATATTATGTTCATTTTTTCATTCATTACATATAAATGTACAGTATGTTATCTTACAGAGTGACATATTATGTTTTGGAGTCAGTTAGACCCCAGCAAACTGTTAGACATTTTTTGAATTATAAAACGCCAATAGCAGAAATTCTAATTTGGGATTTGGGAAAGGTAGTGTCGCTTAAAAGTCAACACCAGTTATATAGAACATATAAAGAATCCATAATATGCAGTTATGTTTTACAGCTGGGGACTCTCGACACCCCAAATGGAAGTAATCTGTTATTTGCTGTAATGTATTCTGATAAAATTGGCATTCAACTATCAAGCTGATACAAGGAAAAAGGCCAAAATGGAAAAAAGTAACAGCAGTAACCATTCATTTTGACAATCTGCTGCTGACATTAACTAGATGAAATGTTGAAAGTCCCCCTCTTATTATGTCATCAGTCCATTATCTCTTAGTGTTAATCCCTAGCAGAGGCCATTCTGTCATTGTGTTCCCAAAACAGTCCATCCAAATCAGAGAAGTGATGTCAGGTGAAACCGTATGCGTTTTAATGGCTGTAGATTCACTATGCTCAGTGCTATTTCGGAGTATTTTACAAGCATGGGAGCCTTTAACGAAGACACTGTGCCCTTCACCCCAGGCTGTGAGGGCAGTTTGTGGTATGGATGAAGCCTCTTTTTACTATTGGGATCAAAGGTCTCGCCACTCATGCCTACATCTGTCTTCACCACTTGGCTATGAATGCTCAGGCCTGCAGCTTGCAGGATATCTTGTTGATATGATAACCTGATTTAAATTTTAGGACTTTTTGTCCTGGATTATCCTTACAATATTAAAATAAATCTGGGGAAGTTATAAAGGCTCATACAGCAATATAGTGCAATTAGTAAATTTGTTGGAACCACAACTGCTACTTGTTTTGTCCTCAGCTCATCTCTTCCTAGTTACAGTAAATAATCCCAGCTTGTCTGTGTTCCCATTTCGGTTTGACACATGTTGCTATTGATTTCAAGACATTCTATGTTGTGGAGAGCGAAAAACTGAGTGATTACTATCCAAAACACCAGAACTTGTGTTTCTATTTGTGGTTACAAACCACAGTTAGTCTTCTAGTTAGTGTTCCCATTATACCAGAGCCAGAAGTGAAATCTGAGGGAAAGGAACAAATTGAATAAATCTGCAACTTTTGAGCTATTGATGAAGTCACATCTTCCATGTAGTACATGCATAACTGGTCCAGAGTTTGATTCCTCTTAGAGCAACCTCCATTAAAAAGCTGTATCTGCATCATTCTTTTGATAAACCATCTACTGAACTACTACTGCTACTTTTAGCCAAAAAAGCGTTTATCAAGTTTGTAATGTAGTGACATATTTATTTAGTTTTTAATGCAAGCATTACAGACACAGCTAGGCAAAAGCAGGTCTCTCATTATTAACCAGTGACCATTGATTTTTCCAGCTGAAATGACAACAACCAAGAGTTGGCAGAAGATCTCTGGTTGGCTTTTAAATGCTTTCAGCTGACTTGTTTCAAAAGGAGAATCTTGTAAAGGCTGTCTTAAATATGCACTTGATGGATACTTACAGAATGTGGTAAGAGGCCAGAAGCTGCATGTCCCAGGCAAAATGTCAGCATTCTCACTAGTTGATGATCCATGCAGAAGGCAGGGAAATAAAGCAACATCATTGTTGTTGTACTGCAGTGTAGCACTAGTTTTTGAAAGTATGATGACTAAAAATGTAAGTCTAGACTGTTATTTCATTTTAACTGTGTTTGCTATCTCTATTTATTTTGGGTAACATTAGCCAAAGTTAAATCCAATAAAGAGCTGCTAACATTACCCCAAACTCTGATAGCATCCAGGACCAGCTTTATCACAGAGGTGAAATACTTAACAGTGTATGTGGTCTTTGTGAGTGGGACTTTTTTAACATAACCTGTAGCCCCATGTAGTAAGCTAACAATTGCAGCTTACAGTAGAGCAATAAACTCCCTAGTTACAGTTACTAAGCTGTGATTTGACAATCACTGTTAGAAAAGGAACTTTAGTGAATGATCAATTAATTTTGCATATCCCCAATGTCACTACATTAAAGCTAAGAAATCAATATTTTTGTCATATGATATACTTTTTCCTTTAATTTGGGCATAGAATGTGAGTACTAATAATAGGTGTACCCTGTAATCCTCAAAAAGAGGACATTTCTCTAATATTTTGCACTCACAGCACACAGTATACTGTATTACATGCAGTAAATCATGGGTAGTCAGTGGCCCTGTGACTTTACTAGTGAGAATGTCAGATGTGAACTTGCTGACAGTTGCTTCTATAGATGCAGATGTGTTTGAAGTGCTGACTGAAGTAAAAGCGGTGTCGCCTGCCCTGCTCATTAAAACCAGTTAAAGATCCACAGCATCCCAGCATGTGGGAGGCAGATGTTGGTAGCCCTGGCAACCACAATGTGCTTGTGTCATATGAAAGAGGGGCGGTCTATTATCATACCATAATCTTATTTGATCCTAACCAAATTTTAAAACCTTATTTAATCATAGTGTTATTTGAGTTTTTTTTATTTTTTTAAAATATTTTGTTGTCTATGAGATGTTCTCAGTAATGTCATTTCCAGACACAGCATCATGTCTTGAGGTCACTTCCACTATAAATTCTTTGTCTGTGGGATGATGTTGCCTCTGTATTCACAACCTGGAAGCCAAGTTAGGTCTATATTGCTTTTCCAGATGAGCTGGTGTGTCACAGCTGACCAAGACATGATAACTTAATTGGCCGTTTTCCAAAGAACATTACAAACTTTCGACGTGTGAAGAGCTGCAGAAATCCCCAAAGTGTTGACCACACAGCCCTTTAACCCGATGCTCATAAATATGTTTTAAAATACGGCACTCCTTCCATCCTGGGATGCATTTTTACAGTAGGAGCACAGATCATAGCATGACTTTTACTGTGAGGAGTTGTGCTAATGTCCCACTAGCTTTGCCTGGTAGGAAGCACAATGTTTGCTTACATCAATAAGATAAAATCCTTCAGCATTGTAATGGAACTTATTTGTACATTTTGTTTACAGCAGTGTAATTGGTATGGTACATTTGAAATGAGTGAAAACATGTTTTGAAGGAGACAGCAGCCCATGTCTCACAGTATTGTTTTTTGTTTTGCTTTTTGCGGTTAGTAGGAAAACTGAGCAGGAAACCGCCAAGACTCAGGTTAGAAGGTTCTGGTGGGATCTGAGCCTCAGCCAGCGTGGCTTCATGCGGATTCAGACTTGGGGGGGGGGTTAACCACTGCACCATCTCCAGACTAAGAAAACATCCTTTTATTTATAACCTCTTCATTTCATTGTTCTTTTGCAGCTTTTGGATCAGCAGGATATAGTCATTTTAGTTATTCTGGGTCAGACTGCAAGGCCTGGCTCATTTTTAGCTGGAACTGCTATCAAAAGCTGCTGCAACACAAGCCGCATGGTGATGCTTCAGTGTGTTACTGTGATTTCTTACATTTTGCTGATGTTGATAGTTTTGGCTGGACTACAACAGCCAGGCTAGCCTTAGAAACATAATGTCTAATGCTGACTGAGTGATGAGGGTGGTGGGGATGGGGTGGTTAGAGCTAGCAACTTTTCCAAAAAACCCACCTACTGACAAATCTAGTGACTGAGCTGTAGTCTTAATGGGCCACATTTCAGTCACTATTTCATACTTTTTGCGTTGACTGACAACTGACACAGAAACACATGTAAATGAGAACACCTTTATTGGGAATTTGGCTGTATTAAAATACTATGTGAGCACAGACAGTAGGAGAGAAACAAACAGTTATGAAGGACTGAAATTGTCTGAAACTAGTCAGAATGCAAATATGTTGCAATGAAGTCATAAAAATGCTAACTGGCTAATTATCACATCAACCATACAAGGTTCAGCTATTTGACTTGTCTTGTTTATTGGTCTTGATACCAAGTGTAGTTCCATATCCTATAGTATTATGGGATGTGGGTAAGCCTGGCACTCTGTGGACATGGGAAAGAGGCAGCAGTCACATAAAACTTTATATTTGCATTGCATAAACTGCATAACATTGCATGCTGACATTATGCCTCATAACTAATGATTTACAGTGTGATTTTGATATGAGACACCTGATCTATTCTATTATTATCTATTATTATTTGCATTTTTATATGTTGAGGGTATAGGATGCTAGTGTCTGAAATGTGTGTTTTACATATTTACATATATCCAGACCAGTTTGAGTTGTGATGAACTCTAGAAATGAATAAAATGCATCACAGTTGGATGCATTTCAGAGATTTCAGAGGAAAAAGGTAACACAGATATAATGTGCACAGCTTCTGCTCTAGTGGGTATAGTTTTTGCCCAAAACAGCTGCCCACATTTGGAGGCTGCTGATGCGGTGTAGCTTGGTGGTCCAGCCATAAGGCATCTGATTATGTTAGTCAAGCTGTCAGCCTTGAGCTTGACGTGTCTGTCAGTTGCAGATTATTCTGTCACAGCACCACAAACACTAGCTGACAATGTGCACATGCTAGACACAGAAACTGGTGATGTCACTTTCCAAACTCTCTCACACTCTTTGTAATTTTTAAATGCATTTTGTGTACAATTATGAGTTAGGAGTGTCACGTTAATAAGACAATGTTAATAACTTCTAAATAAAAGTAATGTCTTTGTCACAAAATAAACTTCAAATATCTTGACTGAGGCGCTCTCTGATGCCTGGTGATATCCCAGTTCACCAGGTAAAGACACATGCAATCTTGAATAACAAAACCTCACAAGTTAACCACTGCAAAAGTATCAGGGTTCATTTAAGGCCCATAAACATATTCAAACACTCTTCATCTTTGAAAAAGTCCAGCACCAAGTTAACTTAATTTATTACAGTAAAGAGGAGTTAAAAGCCTGCACATTACATCTACTGCTGCTCTTAATTTAAACATGATATCATTCTGAGCATTAACTTTTTATTCATATTTGCATTCCCTGTGTGGAGCCACAAACCAGGCCTCCTACGTGGATAAAAGCTCTATTATTGCAAGGCGACTGTAACATTATGCCAGAGCTGTCGGGAAGAGATTCAGTGCCTGTGCAGCTGTATGTCTTGACATTGTGCATTACTGTTGGGAATGATATAAATGGCTGATATTTGCCACTTTCTCCCCCACACTCTTTGATATTGGTTTAGACAGTTACTCACTGCCTCTAAATCTTTATTTCAGAGAAGAGAAGCCTCAGCACACGTGTAGAGAAGCACAAGTGAGACAACAAACTGGGAGTCATTTCTATGGTTACATTTTAACAGGCAGATCAAGGAGCCTGCGCAAATCATCACTCATATCTGGGCTACACTGTGAAACTCAGTGTTGAGTATATGGCCCATGTAAGAATCTAGCTGCTTAAAGTTATTTGATATGTAAGTTACAGGGTGTTTTCAGTGCAGTATGTGATTTTCTTAAAACACAAAAACACTTAGATTGTATGTTGCCCATAAATACAACCAACACATTTATCGTGCTTGTCAGTTTACCCCCTAGTAACACTAATAAAATAAGGAACTCCCATGTTCTGTGAGGTAAAATAACTGTTTTTGTCAATGGTAGCGATATACAGCAATGTTTTTGGTTAAACAAAAAGGATCTTACTGTTCAATAATAAGGTCTGTCTCTGTAGGAATCCTATCCATAATGTTGTCAGGTACTTAAAATAACAATCCAACCCTGTCAGTGGCAAAAACAAGCACTTTCATGGTCATACTTTGACATGGACAAATGCCCAGTTAGATTACATTGCAGCAGCAGTAGTAAGAGCAGTGATTTCAAAGATTAATGTCCCTACCAATCATTTACACCTACAAAGGTGGGAAAATAAAGCCCAGGTTCAAAAATACCAGAATATCATTTAAAAGATTAAGTGAAAGGCAAGTGTAAGCCCCCTTCTTCTATATTCAAGTTCCCCAAATTTGCATGACCCCAAAAGTTAATTGTTCTTTATTTAATTTTTTACCCCTACAATTTACAGTTCACAGTTCACAGTTCACTTGGAGGCTACTAATCATAATGCTGAGCACTGTGAATCACTTGGTCCAGACCTCAAGGATAAGAGTCTCTGCCCTAGTTTATTTTCAATACTCAAACATTAAAGCTGCAAAGGGAGTAAAAGTGCTGCCATCATCGATCTGTAGGTCAGTGGGGTTAAGCGTGTACTTCAGTAAGAAAGGATGTCTGTGTCTAATTCTAAATGTCTTGTTGTGTTTTCTGGGAACAGAAGAAATCTCCAGTGACAAGTGCCTTTGGCAAAACCGTGTGAGAGTTCAGTTTGTTATAAAAACTCTGCAGTATGATGAGTTTAACCCAGCTGCATCTTGTGGGAAAATACCATCAGGATTTACTTTAAGATGATGTTGTTTTCAGTGATGGTGAGTTGACTGGGAGTCGACTCCACCGTCCTGACACATGTAACCATTTCCAGATGAAGGTGGATTTTAGCGACATTTTAGAAATCCTGTTAAAGTTCCACTGAAAACAGGGCAATTTCCCCCAACAGATGGCATAAGCCACCCACAGAGAGAAGGTGAAAAAAAAAAAAAAAAAGCTGTGACTTTGTCTCAGTGTGGAGAAACTAGACCAAGACTCCAAAGCTGCCTCCTCATTCGTCAGCCGCACTGAAATTTCTGTTTCTGCTGGGAAGATTTAGCGAGGCTCCCGCCAAGACCGTGGTTTCGCTCATGTGTCCTGACACCAGTGACACCTCATTTTGATGGGTTCACGGGTTAAGGTCACATTTGTCAGAGACAGCCTGGAGGGCAGATGTGACAATCTGGGGGATTACTCAGAGACAGATTAGGATGTTAGGGTTTTGTGCCTCATGCTGCTGCAAAACTGAGAGGTTTGTCTTGACAGTTCAGTGATTTAAATGGTGCAACTGTCCAAATGACTAGATATCAAGTAGTCCCTTAACTCTCTAATGCTTCCTGCGTTGGAGGCGTAAAACCTCTTGGCTCCTCCTGTATCAGAGGAACGAAAACCCCTGTGTGTTTTTAAATCCACAGTCATATGATATTATATTGACAGTTGAGATTTTGGGTCAGTAAATTTCACTGCTTATCCTCCACTCCTAGATGAATGTTTTGATTCAGACATTTTCCCATCCAGATGGCCACAGATAACCTTTTACCATGTCAGAGTCTGTTTTATGAGAGGAACATTTTTCCCTTTTTGAGGCAAATGCTGCATAGCTGCTACAATTGTGTTGTTTTAGGCATTTATGGTGAAAATGGAGATATTCATTGGTAGTCATGTCACCAACAGCCCTCCTTGACTGCATTTTTATTTGTTTTCCACAGTGGACTTACTCTGGCTAGTTAAAATGTCCTCCGATGTGTTTTACCACTCATTATGAACTCCTTTATCACTCGACTGTAGCATTTTGAGCTGCTTTATATTCACTGATCTGTAAAGTGAGATCATGAAGCGCCACAGTGCTTCCTTGAATTCAGTCATGTTGTGTTTGGTGATTTTTATCCTGGCTTTATTCAGCCCCATGCAACATAATTCCGCGCTGACCACAGAAGCGTTTGGCAGTTTTATTTAATTTTTTCTCAGCACTCTTAGTTTGCTGTTCCTTTCTCTCATCACTTATTTCCTGTGTGGAAGGAGGCACTTCATGTTTGTTTTGGCCCAGGTGGTGTTTTGGCCCAGAACAGAGTGAGCTGCTACGGGTGGGAGAGAGAGCCAGACTCTCCTCTTGAGTTCACCCCAACTGCCTCAGTCCACTCTTGGCCACCATTTCTCCTTCCATCTCTCCTTTATCCCTCCTTTCACCTTTACCTTTCTCCATCTCCTTATCCTCTCCTTGCTGTCTGTCTTTCTGTTTGTCTACAGCTGCTTTAGTACGACTAAACCCATGGAAATGACAATTTTTCGGACTTATTTCACACTTGCTTATCTAGCATTTGTTTATCATTCAACAACCATGCACTGGTCGGCGTTGTTGAGGTAGCTGCCATGTTTGACTTTTTAAAAAATGAGTGTTAGAACCATACAATAGCTCTGAGAGAAGTATGTTTTCCTTACAAGGCAGAGCAAGAGAAATATGTCAACTGCAATCAGGGGATCCACATGGAAGCCAAGCGAGAGCTGCAAACTGACTACAAGGCCTAGAGATTGGCTGCTGTCCAATCACAGAAAGGCTTTTGTGTTATTATGTCCTTCCCCTACATGATGCCTAACTCTGCTGGTTTCCTTATAGGTGATTGTGGTCTGTTTGGGGCTGACCCTGGCACTGCAACAGCCACAGCCCAGTGTATGTGTGAGTGTGTTGTACCTCACCAGGACCAGTTCTGGCTGCTCCACCACCTGTTTGCACAGCGAGTTACTTTTACTGCTGGTTTGAGTGAATTTATGGACTGCTGATGTTAAGTGTTCTATTTTTACTGTGCCCAGGTTTCCTGTAATGTATTACCACCAAGGGGATGCAGAAAACTCACACCCTAGAGATTTAGGAGGAAAATTTAGACAGTCACACCTAAATGATGCCTTCTGGAAAGTAACAAGATCCCCACTAATGTGTTATTCTACTGTAGTTAATAATGTGAGTTTATAGAGTTCATTTTGCAGGTGCAACATGGTTTTCCTCTGTAAATATAATCTTTTCTACTTAATTAGGTCTTTTTTATTTGACCAAGAACAGTTCATGTACTTGTACACATCCACTAAACCTTAAATAACTGTTGTACTGAACACTTGAAGTGCACACTTTGATACTTCAGCTGCAGCTGTTTCACCCTGCAGTACTCGTCACTCCACACTTCCTCATTTTAAAACCTTTTCTCCTCTGTGTCACAGAGT
The DNA here is from genome assembly GCA_033238685.1 of Lates japonicus. Classification (NCBI taxonomy): domain Eukaryota; kingdom Metazoa; phylum Chordata; class Actinopteri; family Centropomidae; genus Lates; species Lates japonicus. Next base: position 20,542 of record BRZM01000022.1, on the reverse strand, counting down.
CTAGGCTGCGATGAGTATCTCGGATCAGGAAAGGTGATGGACAAGTGCGGCGTGTGTGGAGGTGACAACACAACCTGCAGGCTGGTCTCCGGAGTCTTCAAACACAGTCTGACCAAAATTGGTTATCACAAGATAGTGGAGATCCCAGAGGGAGCCACCAAGATCAACGTCACAGAGATGGTGAAGAGCCGGAACTACCTAGGTGGGGGAGGAAAAAAAAACAAAAAACGCTCGTCATGTTGATGCTGCACTGTGGTTTCACAACATAGAAACCGTATCTAAGTAGAACAGCGATCCTCAGTCTTCTTGCTTAAGCCTGGTTTGCTGGTTTTTATTCTAGCCGCTGTTTTACATCTGGGTAAATGTTACCACAGTAATCTACCAACTAAACAAAAAACAGCTTTACCCTTTTACTAAAATTGAAACCTGCAAGCTCTGAGCTAGTTCAGGCAGTCTGCTCCAGTCTGCTGCTACATTCACAGAGTCTTCTCACTTCAACATATATCCAACACACCATTTTTGTCATGTGGGTTTACTTAAGGTGTAAGTGCTCTGCTCACTCTTTTGCTGCCATGCCTGCTGCCACATCACTCACCAAAAATCTATGTCATTAATTGCTCCTTCTGCTGGTACTATACCTGTACTATTTCAAAAGCCCCATCTTCAGCTTAGCATCCACCTGTAGGCTCTGTGCTCCAATACAGGGGAAGTTACCATCATCACTCTCAGTTCCCTGTTGTGCTGAGCTTACTGTTTTCTTCTGGGGAATGATGTGGTCAGATTCTAGACGCCAAATGTCACTGCAGTACATATTCTGCATTCATATAATAATCCACTGCACGTGAGTTGGCTGAGTGAACTACATTTAGGGAAAAGGTTTCTCAGCAGCATGTCAGTGTGTTAAAATCATGGTATAATAATACTGTTTTGACATCTGCTAGTTTGCTCAAAAGTCAGAGCAGTTAGTAATGCTTGAAAATGGAAGGAGGGTCTTGAAATTGCATGTTGTCAAGAGTTCAATAATAGGGTATAGTCCAGAGGGCTGAATGCCAGAAATGTGTGTATGTGAAGAGATTGTCCTCGTTGAGGCACTGGTATTGACCGATATTGGACTTATGTTTTCTGCTATGAGCTGGTAAATCTTGGTTCATTTTATATTTCACTGTGAAAATATTTTTAAATCTGAGGCCTCACAGCGTTGGCTGGAGTACTCGCGTGCCGTCACAGCCAGGTTTACAGTTTCATCAGTTGCAGTCTGCTACAGAGCTTTGCCTTTATTCCCATTCAAAACACATGGATATGGAAATCTTCATCCACTACATGTAATATTATGTTACAGATTAAATGTAATATGTGACAGTTCTACTAGTTCCAGCTGTGCAGGCAGCAACAGGCAGCATCTGCTTGTACAATTATTTTTGATTTGTCAAATCAACGAAGGGCGGTGTCACTTTCTCAGGATTTTCTCCACACAGCGTGTAGCTTGCGTTACCACCCACCACTGTGGTGGAGCCTTTCAACGGAGCCTCTGAGCAAAACGCACTACACAGATAATTGGTGTCTTTATAGAGGTGCAACGGTGGGACGCAGTAGTGGGTTATTTTCAGAAGTGACTGTTGGAATGTCAGACATTGTTTAATGAGAGCCATGCCCTAGCTCAGCAGTAGGTTTTCGAGGAAGACTGGAACAGCCCTGATTTTCCCCCCACGGCCACTTCCCTCGAGGAAAGTGCATAAACATGCTTTCATTAGAGGATCTTATCCCTCAAGTTTAACCATCCTTTTTAATTAAGGTGAGGAATTTTACCACTCTGTAAGAAAAGAAAAAAACAAGGAACACTTGGAGGATGGATTCCGCGGCTACCTTTCAAATCCCAAATACTTGGAGGCCAAGTACGCTCTGCTTTCTTTTCTTACTTTTATATACACCTTCTGCAACATTCCTTCACACTGTCTCACACATGCACACACACACACACACACACACACACACACACACACACACACACACACACACACACACACACACACACACACACATACTGTTGGTTTTGGAGGACACAAGCAAAGAATCACGTAAGGACAAAGGCTCCATTCACTGTCACAATGCAAGACACAGTGAAAAACCGCAATATCCTTGAGGATAAAATAAGCAGGCTTCATCTTAAAATAATTTTTGTTTTGACAATCACTGCAACATTTTTCACCAACTTGATTAATAGGTTTTAAAATGCAAAGAAGATTACAGTATGAGACAAGGGCAGGAATCTAGCAGGAGCCACCTACTGTATCCTCACCAGGTCCATGATTTTCCCTCAATAGGCCTCTGTTCTACACCGTGCATCTCTAATAGTGCTTTTAGTTGTCCAAACACTCTTTTACAAGCCCATCTAATGTTACACTTCTAATGCTTTTCTAATGGCCCCTTGTACTTAATCCATGAAATCAGTGGAAAACATTTTTGGGAGATTTTGTTTCAGGATTTGCATGAAAGATTTGCCAGCACAAACAGATTGTCACGTTTATAGAAGACATTGCTTTGAAAGTGCACGTGAGAGCATTTATTCAGTTAGCTATAATTACTTTTTTTGGGTGGAGAAAGTGAGTGTCAGACCTTTTTTTCTTCTCATTATGTCTAAATGGTTTTACATTAAACAATAATTATGTGGAAGAGGCTGTGGCAGTATTTTCCTTTTCATTTGAGCTCAGGGCTGTCAGTGGTGATTGTGTGGTTGTTCTCTCTGTCTCCTCCAGCTCTCCGAAGCCGATCGGGGCGATCCATCATTAATGGAAACTGGGCCATTGACCGACCAGGGAAGTACGAAGGAGGGGGGACCATGTTCACCTACCGCCGACCCAATGAAATCAGTAGCACTGCTGGGGAGTCCTTTCTCGCCGAAGGGCCCACCAATGAGATCCTGGACGTTTATGTGAGTAACAAATCAGCGTGGACGTCAAGATACTTATTGTAGTGACTCTCCTCTTTCATACATACTAAAGACGCATAAGTTTGTCCAGAAAAAATAAGACTCTCAGAGCAGATATCACATTTTAGAAGGGCAAATATTTGAAGGTGAAGAGTATTATTTTAGGATTGTTGACTAAGTATCATCTATTTTCCCTCAGATGATCTTCCAGCAGCCAAACCCTGGTGTTCATTATGAGTACATTCTTCCCTCTGAGAAATCAGTTGGCCCTCAACAACCAAACCACAGACCAGAAGGTAAATGAGACACACTTCCTACCCCCCTAACTGTTTATTACCATAGCTTTGTCTGATTACTCAGTGCTTTTTATAGACTAAGCAATTAATCAAGAGCAGAATCCTAAAATTACGGGATAGTTGCAGTCCAACACATATCCAACCCATCAAGCATTTATTCATCTGCATATGTCTTATTTCCATCTGATCACCTCTTAGTGCATCTCAACTCATGTGTCCATGTCTTAGGGAACGCTGTGAATGGTCAGGGTGGATACGACCATCACAGCAACACTCACCAGGAAAACTACAACCCAGCAGATGGAGGGAGGTACCCTCCTCGTCTCCCGGACAACCAGGTACCCGCTGTGCAGCCACCCAGACGTGAGCGAGAGTACAACTGGAAAATGACTGGTTCTACGGAGTGCAGTGCCTCCTGTGGTAAAGGTAGGAAACACAGTTTGTGAATATTTACTCATATTTCAGATGAAGGATTCAGAGATTAAATTAATTTATCTGCTTTGTGTGCTTTTAAGGATTCAGATACTCCATCTTTCACTGTGTCCACCGGCTGAATCATGTTCAGGTATCTGATGCTCTATGTGACAGCAGCAGCAAGCCGAGTCCACAGGAGGAGGCCTGCAACCTGCAGCCCTGCCCAGCATTGTGAGAGACTACACATCTGATCTCACACTTTGTACTTTGCTGAATTCCTGCGAAATTGAAAATACTTTTATTTTTTACTTTAATTAAGTTTACCTGATAGTATACACAGTACTATTGTGCAATGATTTTCAAAAACTGAAAATTTTACCCTAAAGTTTGATTACTTCAGTAAATCAGTATCCAGATATCTAAGCTGCCACTGAGAGTCAGTGAAGAATAGTGAGTTCTTATTATATACAGTACATTTTCCTTCTTTATGTATCACTGCTGTTGGCACTGTCAACCCATTATCACTGAAAATGATGGAACCAAATCTTTTACAGCCTCTCGACATGTCAGAACACATCTCCAAATAAACATGTCACAATATAAACAACAGCAAAAAATACAGCATACCCAACACCAATCTTTTGTGATTTCCTCCCGAGCAGTTGGGATATTGGAGAGTGGTCAGAATGCAGCAAGACCTGCGGCCTGGGCATGCAGCACCGTCAGGTCCTGTGTCGCCAAGTTTACGCCAACCGCACCCTCAATGTCCACACGAGCCGCTGCCGACACCTGGAGAGGCCCGAAACTGCCAGCACCTGCCAACTGAAGATCTGCAGTGAGTGGCAGATCCGCTCCGACTGGACCACTGTGAGTGGCAGCTGTCAGTCACAGTGTGACTGAAGCATCCCTCTAATGATATAAAGCTTGAACAAATAGATAAAATTGCTGTGTATGTTTAAAATTTTCAGAGCGTACTCCGTTCATCCTTTCTAGCAGTGCTTTCTTCCACAGTACAGTATTAATCATGTGGTCTGTGCCTCCATAGTGCTCTGTGCCATGTGGGCTGGGTCAGAGGTCGCGAGAGGTACGCTGTGTCAGCAACGTGGGCGACTTTGTTCCTGACGAGGAGTGCAACATGAATCTGCGGCCCGTCGATGTAGAGAACTGTGATATGGGAGCCTGTGCCAAGAGCTGGTTTTACACTGACTGGGGCAATAGGGTAGGTGTTAAAAGTCTCTGGGAGACATAGTAACTTTCATTCATTTCTAATAACACTGGTCGTCATTGTATAGGTCTGTCTTCATGTGTCAAGCAGAAGATCTATGAAGATCTTTAGTAAAGATTTTGACAGCTAGAAAAGCTTGGACAAAGCTTCATTTGTCCACCCTGATAATGGCAGGAGATGATGCTCCTTTCCTGCTGCAGAGACTACTTTTTCTGGGTATTAATCTCATCTACACTGGCTTACAAAGACAGTAACAATAGAGTAACCGTCACTGACTAGACTGCTTATATCACAAGAATCAGAGCTGTAGTAAACACTGATGTTCTTACTGTAGAATTTAAAGTGTTAGGAAACAAAATTAGTAAAATAAGAGCTATGAAGAGAGGGAATGGGAATTACCTAAGCCAGAGAATATTGGAATGACTAAATACTACACATGAGAGTTTTTTCCTCTTTTAAGCTAACATCAGGTGACGGTGGAGACAGGAGAACAGTTCAATCTCTCTAGCTTTCAGTAGGCTACCACAGGGAAGGAAGAACTAAGCAGATGAAAGGAGCAGCAAACAGAAAAGAACACATCTCTTTTTCACAGTGTTTAAACCACTTAACTGTACCGCCTTATGACAATATAGTACATTGAGATTCAAAATGGGAAAGGAATGATGCTGATTTCACCAAATCCACTTCAGATTTGAAGCATGTACATACATATATGCTTTCTATTTAAATCTGGTTATGGCCCATCATTTTAGCACAAAAATAAAAACTCAGTTGGTGATAGGTGATCAACGTGAACTATAAAATGAGTGTTCACTCCACAGTGCTCTGCTGAATGTGGGATGGGTGTACGGACCAGGGGAGTCATCTGCCTGACCAACCACATCAGCAGCCTTCCTCTGGAGGGGTGCGGCAGCGAGCGGCCTGCAGATTCTCAGGTCTGCAACAACGGCCCCTGTGAGAACCGTATAGAGTGGTTCACAGGCCCCTGGAGCCAGGTATGAGGACGACAGGAAGTCACCCTGGGCTTAAGGGGGAGTTGTCTGGAGTAGCTAAATACATGGGATTTTGCAGTGACTTTACATTGACATGTCATGACTTTTGCCACAGTCTCTGGTTTACAATGTTTAATTAAATCCATATGCTCTGTGCTATTGCCGTATGTGACCCAGTGCTCTGCAGAGTGTGGCGCAGGCAGCCAGCAGAGATCAGTGGTCTGTCTGATGAAGTCAGATGAAGGATTCACTGTCATGCCACCATATGAGTGCTCCTCCCTGGAGCGGCCCCTCAGCCAGCAAAGCTGCAACCTTAAGGCCTGTGGAGCAAAGTGGTATCACACTGACTGGAGTGCTGTAAGTAAGACATGAAACCTTCTCTCCTCTTACTGTTGAGATACCCTTGAACAAGACACACACTCTTTACTCCCAGTTACACTTAATAGGTGATTAATGGCCAAAAAGGCTGATAATCTGTGTAGCTCCTGTTGAAGAAATCGGTCAAAATCCAATGTAGAGGTTTGCTTGAATGCTGTGTTTGCTGGTATACTAGTATACACTGAGCTTAGACACAAAAAGACTGAAACACCATAGTGAAGCTCATTTATACATTAGGCCTTTGATGGGCCAGAAGGAATACAATTTATTTTTGAAGCTCTCCTTGATGATCTCACTTTGTACTGTGGTTTCATTTGTTGTGCACTAAACCATTAAAGTTATTTTCATCTTCATCACACTCCAGTGTGAACAGTACTATTATCTCAGGAAAAAGATAAACATTGATCCTTCAGTTACCAACCAAAGCTCGGTTTTAAAGTACTTCTCTATAACATCAAATTTCTGTCACTTAATTAACAACAATCTAATCAAACTCTACTAACCTGCTTCATCAGGACTGTGTGAGTTGATCAGATTGACAGTGACCAAACCAACTGTCATTAAACTTTGATTCAAATGTCTCTACACTCTGATTGGTGCCCTGAAGTACATCAGCTTGTTCCAGCTGAGACCCATCTACATCAAACCAATTAAAAAGAGCATAAAGGCAACAAGAAATACAGCAATCTGTCATGTGAAATAACCAAACTATTCTAACTTTGGTAGAACCTATGTAGGATCCCATCACTCATAGTATGAAGCTAATTGAGAAAATAAGACTTCAGGGCATTTAAAGGTTTCCGCGTCAAAATTAATAATGTTTGCAAAATAGCACCAGTGTCACCAGTGGACCAACTTTAGGGTGAAATTGTATTAATCTGGGACTGGCTGCTGTCACTGACTCCTGTCCTTCCAGTGTTCAAAAACATGTGAGGGAGGTTTCCGAGTGCGGGAGGTGCGCTGCCTCTCTGATGACATGCTGTCCAGTGAGGGCTGTGATGAGCTGCTGAAACCAGCAGAGAAGGAGGACTGTAACCCAGAGCCCTGCATACCCCGCATAGGTCAGTCCTCTCTAAACATGTAGTAATGTTTTCTTAGTGATTTTAACATCATTAGGAACACAAGGGTCATTATTGTGAATGGAAAGTTGCCAGCTGGGAATCTCCTAGCATGAGGAGTAAATCAGTGGTATTTCTGAAAGCCTGAACTTTATTTGCTTGAAATTAAGAATATGAATATGAAGACTTCTTTTTTTTTTTTTTTTTTAAGATGAGAACTGCCGGGACAAGTACTTCAACTGCAACGTGGTGGTCCAGGCTCGCCTCTGCGTGTACGATTACTACAAGACAACATGCTGTGCTTCATGCTCACGAGTGGCCCACAGACAGTCGATTCATCGGGGCCACAGCTAGCAGTTTTTACCACGGTCCCTCAGCTCCGTGTCGGGCCAGACTCAGTACCCGCTGCAGGCACTCTGGTCCTGTGCCAGCCAGGGGAGTGGACTGGCTGGACCTTACCTAAAATGGACACTTGTTTTGTTTGCCAAGGATGGAAACTGAAGAAGGAACATTTCTGCTGGCTCATTTGGAGACAGCTGTTGGGAGAAAGGCATACCTAAGAATAATGGACGACAGGAATCCATTCACTGGGTAAACAGAGCCCTAGTGAGGTGAGAGACATCAGTAGCAAACTGAGGAACATACAAAACCGCCTTATGGATTATAACCCACAACTTCTAATAATTCTTTCTTGTTTCATGAGAAACAGTTTGCAGCTGTCTCTTACCGAAAATGGCTCTTGAAGTGGATTAACTATGAAGAGGGGAGCACCTGCAACTGTTTAATGTGGACTATGTATACACAGTATATGCTCTAATATGGCTCTTTACTCTACAGTGCTCAGATTTATGGCATGATGTCATATGAAGTTGGTCCTGTCTCACCTATAATCAACTATTTAACGCCCACTTTGTTGACCAAAGATATGTAACCTCATTAAACTGAAGACAGTGACAGATTAAAACCTTTTTTCTTAGGAAACAAACACTGTGCATCAATCCCTCCATGGTGCTGATGGTGTATCCTTGAATAGATGCACAAGGAAGATATCAGAATTAAAATTTTTTGTGACCCAGATGAGGTCAAACCACCTTTTTTTCCCTTCCTGCACAGCCATGAGGTGTAAATGTAATATGTTTGTATATATGTATGTATGACAAAGTGAATGATAAAGGTCTTTTTTAAGGGTTCTCAGACAGTCCTCCCAGCAACTGAGGAGAAAAAAGGCCCTCTTTATTTATTTGTGTGGCTCCCCAGGGAGGACACTGGTTTATCGGCCACCGGTGGCCCCTTTTTGGCTGTGGGGATAAAACCCTTGCTGCCTCTCTCCACCAATCACAGCCTCTGAAATGAATGTAGGCATTCCACAGTCAGTTGGATGGTAGAAGCAGATAGTCAGACGCCCTAATGTATTTTTGGAGAGGTGAAAACAAAATGTATATATATTTTTTTTCTGTGGGATATGATCATTCCACAATTGTACAATTCCTGATAAATCACCAATCATAACTACGTAGATTAATATTTGATTGTAAAGATAGAGCATGGCAGTATTTGACAACTCTTGACCTGGAAGGGTATATATGAGGTTTACATTAATAGTAAATCGTTCTTTATGAACAATCCTATTCTGCCATAACACTTTTTGAGTTTCATACAAAGCCTGCACACAGTACCTCTCAAATGTTTAACTTCTGTTGTATTATAGCTGTTTTCAGTTCCCTCCAAGCACTATAAACTTACCTCTGATCCATAAGTACTGTATATGTATCAATGTCTAAGTTCTGAATGACTCAAGTATGCAATTAACTCAGTCTCTAAGGAAAGCTACCATCCTGGATGTACCAACATGATGGCATGAGGAGTGGAACTAAAATATCAGAATCTGTCAGTATTCAACATATGACTGCAACAAATAAAACATCTATATTTGCCTTATTTTAGATATCAAATTTTCAGCAGTTGATTTTCATGTAGTGTTCTTGAGATTTTCTGAAATAAACAAATTTACTAATTATTTGTATACTTGACAGCAGCTTTTCCTTGTGTGATTCCTAAACTGATTTAGTTTTACATCAGAGGATGAGGAAGTGATGTATTTGATTTGAGTTATCCATCTGGAGGACAAAGAAGGTATTACAACAAACACATTTCCACTTCTTGCAATGATGCATAAGTTGATTTAATGCAGTCTGGTTCACAGAATTCTTGTGGTCCAGTGTCATGTGTTGTATAACCTCCTCTTTCTTTTACCAGGAGGCACAGAAATTATTTGACATCCAGAGTTTTTCACTCCTGACGACACAGCTGAAGGTTTTTGCAGAGTCGACCATGAAAGCATCAATCTCCTCCATGGTGTGAGGGACAAAGGTCAGCAGCTCTACACCACTGTCACTGTCATGTCATCTTCAATGTGAACCTGCACACAGTAGAGATAAAATGGTCAGTCAAACATGATCAAATCAAATTTCAAAAGAAATTCAACTTGTGTAAAATGGAGAGAAGAGAATAATATGTTGAAAAAAGATAATTCAGTGTCAGGTATTTCATAGCTCAGTGTCAACTATTCATTGTCACATGATTGATTTCTAAAGCCCCTTTAGTGAAATCAGCCCCTGAAAAAAACAGATACAGACAAATAAAACTGTGGCAGCAGACTGACCCTTCAAAAGCCAAGGAGGCGAGCCAGCACTTGGCTGTTGATGAAGCAGGTCTGGGCAGGGTTGGCCAGGGCCTGGTCCAGCAGGTGTTTGATGGTATATGCAGGGCTCCACGGTGAGGCCCAGCCTCTCCTGCACCAGGCGGCCCATCAGAAGACTTATCAGTCCAGGCTCATTGATACACTCCACTCCCTGAACAACAGAACAGCTCATTAAATACAATCAGACTTTGTAGTAAATTCTGTAAAGTTCAGTTCAACTCAGTTTTTCAAAAAATGACATATCCCATAGTTTCTCTTGCTTCTTACATTAAAGATTAGACCTTTGTTCCACTCTCACTTCTGCGAAGGTCTCTCTATTATTGATGACACATTAATATTGGAGTAACAGGAATGTATTTTCTTCTCCTTCTATTTATTGAGTGCTTCTGATGTGAGCAATCTCAGAATTTAAGTCCTCTGTTCTCACCTCAGGGTAGTCTCCCACATCATGGCACATCAGTGCTCAGCAGGTGTCCCAGGCCATGGGGCATGAAGACAGAGCCCAGGTGGACCTTCATCATGTCCTCCTCGCTGTCATTCAGCATCCCAATCTTCACCAGCTCCTCCAGGTGAACCCGATCAGCCAGGTGGCACATGTCAGTCCACCTCACACCTTCAACACAAACACTTTTGTTACTGATGAAGTGAAATTTCTTCCTCCTATGATTAAATCAAATAACTTCATATATGATATAAAGCCTAGATCCTTGTACAGCCTGTACAGAATGTAATGTAATTAGTTTATAATGGTGGGAAATGATGCAAGGTTGTTGCTGACAAATTAATCAAGAAGGAAACTACCTTCAATATCAAATTTGAAAAATTGCTACATTTTGCTTGTAAGTGTAATATTCAGAGAAACCAAATGTATGCCATTTGGTAACACTTCACAAAAGAGCATCATGACTGGTTAGCTCTACAGCAACAACACAAGGACACATACGGTATCATTAATACAAAGCACAAGAAGCCAGGTCCAACCAGCTGCAGAACCACAACACCAACCTCTGCCACCCACAGGAAGGAGAAGTTACAGTAGTAGCAATTTAACTCTACAGGAGGAAGAAAGAAACAGCTCCTGCAGTTTAGTCAATGCAGACACTGAATGTTGCAGATCTTTTCCTCTTTAGAGCTGTTGTCTGTGCATTTATAATTTAGATTTTCCATCCAATGACCACCAATCCCCAGGAAGTACTCACTGCACATGACCTTTAATACAAAAGATTAAAGCAGGATTAGTAACGACATCTAAAAACTCTTCATCCAGTATGATGCTGCTACAGTTGAAGGCCTTACGTTTCACAAAAAACAACATAGCGCAAAGGCTAAAGGCTGAAGGCTTTTATACATCATTAATATAAACTTCAAAAGAGGATCCACTGACAAACTGCTCCTCTTACCTCTACATTTAACATTCTTTCTGTTCAGTTTTCAGATGCTTCACGACCTACAGAGAAAAGGGATATCAAGTGTTTTATGTGATTAGTTTGGGATATACAAACAGAAAACTGCTGTGGTTTGAAACATGTTCACCCTATACTCACTAAACTCTCAAAGTCATTGAGTCACGGCATTGTTTTGTATCTGGAGAGAAAATGGGACCTTCAATATGTAGCTTTAGTGGCATACACTGATGTCTACCACAGTGTCGTTCCAAAATTGGCCACCTGATGGCGCCACAGTAAAGACATTGCAAATCTGATGTTTCCCCGTGATGTTTCCCAGAGGGTGCAACAGGTCAAAAAGCATGAACCTCTGAGCATGTTACACCTGCTGATGAACCTCCTCTCAGATACAAGACATATGGGCCCAAATGCAGTCACATTAAGTCCATACTTCATATGTGACTCAATTCATTCACAGTATTTCAACATTTGAGACATCTGAGAAATTATTAGGCTATGTACTCCGAAACCTTTCTGGTTTTTTTCTTATTAAGTTTAAAATTCTTGATTAGTTAGGTAAAAATCTGATATATAGCAGCTGGAAAGTCCTTGGAAATAATCTGTCTGTCTGAGAAGGATCTCACTGTTTTGTGGGTGTCGAAATCCTGTTGTTGTAGCACAGCTCCATATCAGTCTTCACCAGGCAGCTGCAGACACAGACAGAAACTAGAAGTGAGATGCTGAGGGCACAGAGTATTTTTATTCTGATGACTGAAATATATATTTTTAATTCATCCTTTTCAATATATGAGGAAGTGCATATAAAAACATTCCCTTTTATTTCCGAAAACGTCACTTCCACTGAATTTTAATTCATTTATTTCTTATATTCATAGTAAGGAATCACAATGCATAATGAAAGGCTGCTGAGAACAAAGACCAGTGCTAAGAACAACAGTAACATCACCATTAATTGACAACTAACATGCAGAAGCAAGATTCTTTGCTTAATTAAATTATATTCAGAATTAATCAGCAACAAGTAGTATGCATGAGAGTTTAATTTTGTTAATGCAAATTGAAGCCAATTAAACATACCAACAAAGGAGGCTTCATGGCAGATGCTCCTGCTGTCTGTATTCTGTCCTCGCTGCTCAGAAAGAAAACACAACCAAAAAATCAGTAAAATGGCGTCACGTGTGCTTCCAAATGGCATTAAGTTGCATTAAATTGTTATTATTAACTTATTCCTGGGCAGATAATCTATTCCATAATCAGAAATGAAAAGTCTGGCCTCAGATTATGACAACCATCTAATATAAAATAGTTTTATTTAATTTGCTGTGCTCAGAGGAACCTACAGTGATGCAATGTCCCAACCCCAGGATCATTCTAAGGATCATGGATGAATCTTAAATGCAGGGAAGAGAGCAAAATACCTGTGTTACTGTGGGAGCACTGCTGGTCTCAGGTTGGACAGGACATCGACAATCTGCAAGGAGGCAGACAGGGAGTCATAAGAAGACTGAGACACACAATAGAGCAGCAGAGACAACAAGCACCAGTTTTCTTCTACTCTCAGGCTGCAGAGTGAAGGTCACTCCAGCAGGTGTCACTGTGGTAATGTGGCCTCTCTGGAATAATTGCCATGGCTGATACGATAAGATACTGAAGTGATCACTGCTTAAATTATTTAAATGCAGTTATGAGGATAGCACCCTCTGCTGAATAATGAGACAATGAGTTAATTAGCTGCAAAAATAACCTCAGCCTGTAAAAAAAAGGCTTTCATCAAGACAAAACCCAATGTGAACACTAATGGGACTTTTTACAGTTGAAGAGTTTACTTGCAGCCATACAAGGCTGGCTTGAGTAGGAAAATGTGACTCATTGCACATAACAGAATTTTCCCGAAGTACCATCACAGACCCAATTGTATTATTTTATTATTTGAGCAGGTTGACAATAGATCAAAGATAATCAAAGATAAACACCAGTATTTGATAAGGATGAGGAACACACTATTCACATCTTATGTCTCCAAACAGCTGCAATCAACAATCTACAAGGTGAAGTGTTTGCATGTTAAGCAAGGCAGTGCTGAGGGAAGTGTGTATGCAACAATAACTTCGTGTCTGAGTGTTTGAAAAATAGAAAACCGCTCAAATAGTCATGAACAGAAACATTGTTTTCTTCGTTCTGTAGGCAGCATAGCCAGCTGAATGCTGAACAGTGTCCTTTGCTGTAACTTCATAGCTCTGTGACTTCACATTAAAGTTCAGTTACTACACAAAGCAGCAGCACACAGAGGCTTTAAAGACCAGTACAGACATACTTGCCTTTGGTGCATCCTTATTCTTCTCCTTGAAGTGTTCTTTAGCACAGATTCTGACAACAGATGCAAAACACACAACTGATGAAGCGAAATACAATAAACATACAAAGGATTTTAGGATCAAGCTCTTTCTATAGTCAATCTCTGAATACATAACAGATGGGCTATGATCAGAAAGATCAGAGAAAATAAACTGAAGTCCAGCACGTCTCCGAGGTGAGGTACAGATTGTTATTCTGGGTCTACATAATCTACAGGTGGAGATCATGACTTTGTCAACCTTTTCTTCAAGTTAGAGCTCAGAGTTCGTCACCAGCTGGTGATGATTGTTGGCCATGTGCACAGCTCTTTGAGGATTAGTGTGACTCACTCACCATCTAAGATGCATAGCTTTCAGGCAGTTTGGGAAAAAAGGATGGATTTCCCAGAGTCCACATCAATGGCTCCATATCAGTCAGGCTCAGTTGTTCAAAAACCCAGTGGAAGAAAGACTCCTGCAGAATTCAAACAATCAGCAAGGACATTAGTGAAAGAAACTGTAATAGTCATCTAGGAGAAAGCAGGGTGTCAGCATGTTCTGGTCAGATTATTACAACATTATCATATTTCTGTGTGGTCTACATATTTGTGAATGAGGGGATTCACAGTGCGAAACAAACTGCTACTACACTTTAGGAGAAGCCAGGTGAGGTTTTTAGGGTAACTCAACCCAAAAGGTCTGAAAGGTCAGGGAGACAAACATTTTGGCGGTGCAGGTTGGAGTAGTAATTAGAGACTCTGGGTTTAGATTAAGATTGTTGTAATGGACACTATCAATAGTAACACAGATAATACTTCATCCTGCTCAGTGTAATTTTCTCCCCAATGTCCCTTCCATCATGTAACTATTTCCTGAAATCTTAGTGCATTCACTGAGCCCCACTCACTGGCAAACAAATTAGGATTAATGACAATGAACATAAAACAAAATATACAGCAGCTGCAGTGTAAGTAACTGAGATGAATGTTTTCTGACTTGTTGAGCTGGATATGTTGTGATTTCAGCTTACGATGGACAATTTGTTTGCCAAAAGAAATCAAACTGCGTCACTGTGGCACTTCACAGTGGATTCACACGTCCTTAACCTGTCCGTAATTCCACCGCAGATTGCCATTGATACAGCAGTTATCTGATACTTTTAGTTCAGTGCAAATTAGCATCTCAATGTTTTGAAGTTATTTTCTCTGACTCTCTCTCCCTGACTCTCTCTCGGCAAGTATTTCTTGTTTTTCAGCACTTTACTATTTCTCTTCATAGAGCATCTATGAAGTCTGCAGTGAAAAATGTTAACTAGACATTTAAAGGCAAATTGAGCAAAGTCACCAAAATCATCTATCTACTGAGCAGAGACAGAGGAGACATTAAGTCATATGTGATAGAAATCCTTTGGATTGTGTGTGACCCACAGCTTTACAGGTCTGCCTTAAGAGAGCATTAAGACAGTAATGGACTTGACTCTCTTGTAACTGAGAGGTCTTGGCTATAAATTCTGGTCTCTGGTCTGTGGTTTTACTGATAAAACAACAAATGCATCTGATTCAGTCTGGAAAAGATTAGAGATTAACCCTTAACCTCGCAGTATTTTATGGCTCAAGGATTTCTATATCATTCACTTATGGCTTAACTTACAGGTGTACCTGTATGTGTGAAGACAGAGCAGCCACAGTGAGGTGGCTTAACCTGCAACGCATGATCTCTGTTCGACTAATGGTGAAGATTTGAGCACTTCCACTACAGTGCAATCCATGACCCTGCCCAGTCAGGCACAGGAATTAAAAATACCTTGTGATATTTATTAAGTCTAGTATTTGTCAAGTGATGAAAACTGTCACGTGAGTTTTGAAGTGGTATGAGCTGACATTCAGGGCTTAAGGAAATATCAACAGTGCGTGTTTTAGCTAAAGGACAGAGGGAATTTAGTCATTTGAATAAAAGTGAATAATTTATATTTAGGTTTTCTTTATCATGTAGCACATAACTTGGGCAGCTCTGTTGCTGCGGCTATGTCCCCCCCACCCAGCCTGAGGTCGGCACCTGTCTTTGGGCAGGAACTGAGAAGCCAGTCATACTCTGGCCTCACAACCAATAGAAAGTTAACATTAATCAAATGAAGGAACCGACTGAGTTAACCTCAAATAAAGCTGGTGTTCCCTTGTCAAGCTCTGTGTCTGTCTATTTCCTCATGGGCACAATGTCTACATGACTCTCCGTGTGCTTGCTATGTTCTTGCATTGGAAGTCAACTGTTTTTTCTACACCACGACGGCTGTATAGTTAGATCATAGGCCAGCAGCTCTCTCCTGTTTACTTGTATTATGTATCTATGTTATCACTTCGAGCAGTACTATAAATTTACCTCTGACTGTACGTAGCATATAATAAAAAACGATGCTGCCGGGCTTTTAAAATAAGGGAAGCGACCACATTAAACCAATCCCTGCTGTCCTTCACCGTTTACCTGAGAGATTTAAAACTGACTGATTGGAGATTTTATTGCCCAAGCCATTGCTCCGTGTTTTGGGTGTGCTCCGTTAACCAAGTTAGTAGCTATCAGTAAGTTATTATAACCAAGTTAGTAGCTATCAGTAAGTTATTATAACAAAGTTAGTAGCTATCAGTAAGTTATTATAACAAAGTTAGTAGCTATCAGTAAGTTATTATAGCTGGCTGTCTGCACAGACACGGTATGACAGGGCTTTGAATGATATTGAATTTCTCCAGTTTTCCTTTTATTGACTGTTGATTTA
The DNA here is from genome assembly GCA_033238685.1 of Lates japonicus. NCBI lineage: Eukaryota > Metazoa > Chordata > Actinopteri > Centropomidae > Lates > Lates japonicus. The sequence goes on along the minus strand of BRZM01000022.1, from coordinate 4,046 downwards.
CCTGTTAACAGCGTGTGGGTTTGTACATTAGCCTGTGCAGAAGGTCTGCTGTTTGAAATAGCGCCACCAGTCCACTGACTCTTTGTTGTGGCTAAAAGTGGTACTGCAGCTCATTTTCCTCAGGCGCAGTGCCGATGAGGCTTCGATTCCACGCGCTCACAAGAGAAATAAATTAAATCATAACAAAAAGATAAAACTGTTAAATGGCTCATGTTTCCAACAGAAAACAAGTAAATAGCGCTGCAGTGGCAACTGTGGCTAGAGGAAATGCGATTTTGCTTACAGTCCTCCTGAGCAATCAGCATACAAGTGATAAAAGTTCATATTTGATGTATATGTCATGATAATTTTTAATAAATCAATTTTACATATAGGTATATGGAGTACCCATAATTCCAAGGGACAGTCTGAGCCAAATCAAAGCTGATCATTTGAAAATTGAAGCAATTCACAATCTGAAAAGGGTTTCTGCCAGCTGACCATCATAAGGAGAGTGCGTCAGATATGGAAATGGCCAGAGGAGAAAAGTGGGAACCATCAGCGAGACGAGGGTGTCCCTGGTGCCCTTTAAATAGATTTGGAATATCTTATATGTTTGGTAGCCGCTCGGGCTGCTACCTGATGAGTACGTCATCAGCGCTGACGCTGTCAGTTGATCTCAAGGGACTTTAGCATAGACCACGAGCCCCATAGGTCACAAGGGACCTTAGCATAGACCATGAGCCCTGTGAATCCTAGGGGACCTTAGCATAGACCATGAGCCCTATAGGCCACAAGGGAACTTAGCATAGACCATGAGCCCTGTGAGTCCTAGGGGACCTTAGCATAGACCATGAGCCCTGAAGGTCACTGATAGCACGAGGCATGGTGGTGTGCACAAGGGTGTAGCACTCTGGACAGCTACTTTTGTTGTTTTTAAGTCAAAGAATTTTGAGTTTGAAAAATTTCATTCCAAATTATTTTCAATACTATGACATAATGATGATTATTTGATCATAAGGTAGTAATAAGGTAGTATGGTATTAATGCTGTGCTCAAACTGGATTCGCGTTTGTCTGGTGTTTTGTCACGTTTCACCTCCTGATTGTTACACACATTTCCTTTCAGCTGTATTTGTTTTTATACTTGAAATGTTAAATAAAGAGGGAAAATAGGGATCGTTTCGTTGGATAAAAAACTAAGAAAATATTTTTTTTCCTTTTAAATGTCAGCTTTTTTTTGCAAATACTTCAAAAGTTTTTTTATAATCTGTATGTGTCAGCGCTTTGACACATCATTGATAGATATTACTGAATTTATTAATTTATGGCACTGCTCCTTGTAATGAAGCAAAAATTGTCAGAGTGGCCTAAGAAACGTTTTAGAAAATACCTGATGTTAATCACATCAGATCCACCAGCATCTGTCCTGCTGACGTTTATTCTACATACTGCAGTGTTTTCAGTCTCTCCGTCGCCATCAGTCCACTGACAAATTATTTTGTGAGTTTTGGGCATGAAAATTATATTCAACACTGTGACATAATGGTGATAATATTTGATCATATGGTAGTAATAAGGTAGTATGGTATTTAATGCTGAGTAGGAGTTGGGATAAAGGGCTCTGAAGATCTTATGCTCCACGCACTGTCAGTCTGAGTCAGAAATCTCTCAGTATTCCGGCCGCTCAGTAGACGGCCGGAGTAGGTCTAATTTTTCACACTTTAAAAGCCATTTTTGTGCAATAGCCGAACGGTTAAAAGGAAGCGCGCTTGTAACCAGCAGATTGTGGTTCGATTCCCGATGTGGGTAGTATAGTATTACAAGGGCTGCTGCTGGTATAATGATCTCTATCCTTATTCTTTTCAGTGTACTTTGTGATTTGTTGCTCGATTTCTCGCTGGTTTGGGCAGAATCCCTTTTTTTCTTTATTAACCCCCAGATCTCTTTCAGGCGATGTAGGACTCTAGCCAGGTGGAACCCCTCGGCCCCAGTGACATAATTGTACCACGCGTCGCCCGTGGTTACCGGAGGATTCTTGAAAAGACCGTCGGAGCCCGATGAGGTCTGTCTGGCAGCTGTGCGTAAAAGCGCTGCGTAATTTGCACAAAGGTCTGTGTTGCTCCGAGTTTTACTGGCACGCAGCGGATATTTTCAGACATTTTTCCAAGGAAATGGGGGTCCATTTCTCTCTGCGTCCCGCCTGAATACTTCACAGTCTCCTCTGCGTGGAAACGTTTGCCTTGGTTTCCTTGTGGGGTCTTGCGCACTTGCTGTCCAACACTGTACTCAAACTGTCGTCCTTGTCACGGTCACTCTGGCATCTTGCATTAAAAATGATACACGACGTTGCCCGTTACGGATTCGCGTTTGTCTGCCGTTTGTTACACACATTTCCTTTCAGCTGTATTTGTTTCTACACTTGAAATATTAAATAAACTGGGAGAATAGGGATCGTTTCTTTGAACAAAAAGTAAATAAGAAAAATAGAATCACACACACATTATATATATATTTATATATATATTTGAGTTTTTTGCAAATAGTTCAAATGTTTTGTATCTGTACTGCCAACGCTCTGACCTATCATTGACCGATAGTAGTGAATTTATTAGGCTAATTTATCGCACTGCTCCTTGTAATGAAGCTAAATTTGTCAAAGAGAGGCTCAAGAAAATAACTGCTGTTAATCACCATCAGATTCCCCAACATCTGCCCCGCTGAAGTTGATTTAGTCTAACGTGATACACTTTTTCTACACTGCAGTGTTTTCAGTCTCGCTCGCCAGCAGCCCACGGACTCTTTGCTGTGACTGCCATTGCATTTTTTTTAATAAATGAGGAAAACGTGAGCTTCCAATTCAGCTTTTCACAGTGTTATTACATAATGTGATGATTAAATATGCCTTGGTATGTGTGTATACACTTTTTGGAAAAATACTTAGAGTATTTTCTGTTAAACCATTTTTTCTCTGACCTTTTCCCTCTTCCCACTTTTTGTATTTATCCCTGGTAATGGCAATTGGTATTTTATTGATACTCTGTTTACTATGATAACAGCTATCATCTAGCGTTACCGTAAATGCTCGCTTGTTGTCTGCTTTTATGCCTATTTTTCCCCCACTCTATGCAAAATTTGAACATCATACTCCTCAAAGGGTTAAGGTTTTTTTTTTACATTTTATTTTTGTATTATATAGTTATGTTGTCGGTTCGAGCATCACTATAAACTTCCCTCTGATCCATGACTGTTGTATACGGAGCATTTCAATGTTTAATTTCAGGTTGACTTAAAATGCAATGAAGTCAATCCATGAACGAAATACCAATTCTGAATTTGCCAACATGACTGCGTGATTATGCAGGAACATTCACGAAGAGAGACAAAAATGCCACAGTTCACCACTGTCGGAATAAATTTGAAAGTTCCCTAAAACGGATTTTCATGGAGCATGTTTGTGCGATTTTCTGAAATATAAAATATGACTTATTATCAGTCATTATCTGAAATCAATTAATTGGATGTCAAGAAACTTCCTGCGGTTGAATGTCTCCAAATCAGAAATGATTATAGTCAGCCTTTCTGGCCCAAGAACTCGCAGCAGTAATAATATCTCATCTGGTCAGGGCGACTTAATCTAATAATGTAAGAGGCCCATAACCTGAACAGGTGTACGTTTTTGACTCCGCCTTATCTTCCGATGAACATGTGATTTAAGTGTGGCAACCTTGCTTTGTCCAACTGAGACATTTAACCAAGATCAGGCCGTTCCTTTCATTTACACATCTAGAAAAGGTCATTCGTGATCTTATCTCTTTCAGGCTCGACTACTGCAACGGTTTTAACTTGAGAGAGGCGACCACATGAAACCAATCCCTGCTGCCCTTCACTGATTACCTGAGAGATTTAAAACTGATTTGTAGATTTTATTGCCCGTTTTTCAAGCCATTGCTCTGTGTTTGGGATTTTATTTACTTTTATTCTGTGTTTTCACTGTAAAGTGCCTTTTATCTTCATTTTGAAAAGTGCTCCATGAACAAAGTTAGTAGCTATCAGTAAGTTATTATA
>BRZM01000021.1:9451995-9467204 GCA_033238685.1 Lates japonicus | reverse complement strand
AAGAGAAGCCAAAGTGAGAGTGTGCGTGAAAATGTGTGTGTGTTGATACCTCTATTGTAATGAGAGCTGTTCGATTGAGGAAGTGTTTCCTACAGTAGGACATTTCTGCTCTCTGTCCCTCAGTCTGTGAGTTCTTCCACCTACGACAGGTTAACACAACAAAATAGGTCAGTGTTTACCAAATGAAACTCAAGATTATTAGACCTTTTTGAAGCCCACATATAATGAAATTTAATTCTTGTCTCAGAATGATACTGCAGCCACACAGACGGAAAACCAGTAAGGACAATGAGGCCTACAGTTATTTATTAAGTTAATAAGTATTTATTAAGTTATTGATATTTATATCAGAGTTCTGTCTGTACTTCCCTACTCTCTATAACTATAAATTCTGATAATATGATTAATTAATTGAGAGGACCTGGATCTAAGAAGCAGGAAGTTTGATGGTATTAACGCAAAGTCCACACAAAAGGACTTAATAAGATAAGATAATCCTTTATTAGTCCCACAATGGGGAAATTTACAATTTTTAATAGCCTCCTGCATGCATAGCTGGGAATCTTATTAATAGCAACACTGTGACATTAAGTCCAAATGATTGTGCGATTAATGTGAGAGGCTTCTAAAATTCCCAAACGAGCTCTTTTAAGAAAATACACAGTGTTTTAAAGGTGTTTTCAGAACAGGCCGTACCCCAGATACGCGTTGTATATGGTCAGGTGATCAGAATTGGCTAATGCCACTGCAGCCTTGGCCAGATTAGCTTCCTCCTTTCTGTTCATTGGTGTGGAGAAGGGAGACTTCTCAGTGATGGCTGCTGCGATCGTTGCCTGAAACAAATCTTTGATTAATATTCATGGCAAAATATGAAAGTAGACAGGATTCTAAAATATATATTATGAGAGTAGTGGTTGCAAAAAATCATATTTTTTTGTTTGTTACTCAGGCAGTGGGACGTACTATGGGCTCCAGGCAGCCGAGGATGGCTCCATAGATCAGCATCTTGCCGATCTTGACGTTGACAGGCAGACTCGCCAGGTGGTGTCCCAGAGGGGTGAGGAGGTGATTGTCGGGGTGACATGCGCCAATCTTTCGCAGCAGGTTGACGGCGTTACTGACCGACTGGGGCTGAGGGGCATCCAGGGCCCGGCTCAGGAACTCCTCCGGGGAGCCGTACTGACATTTCTACCAGAAGGGAGAGAGGGGATTATGGGGAGTGAGGAACACTTAACCAAAGGTTTCAATAATCTTTCCACATGAGGTAGAAGGTAAGAGTGTCTGTACAACTGAGTGTGGTTTATATACCATAATATGAAGGCAGAGCTCCTCCAGTGGGACCCGTAGTATCTCTGGTATGGAGTAATCCATGAAGGCATCAAACCTGAGGTTAACCAACAACAGAGCAGATCAGCACATGACCATAAACAGGAATGTGGCATCTTTATTGATGAACACATCCTTTAAATTTAATGCATATGATTTGGGTTTCTCATTTGAGTTCTTCATCCTATCTCAGCATGGTGAATGATGAGCTCCATGCCTGTATTTTGGGTAGAGTCTGAAGCAGAAGCCGTTTCGGACACGTCCCGCTCTCCCCTGCCTCTGGAGGGCGCTGGCTTTAGAGACAAATGTTTCCACCAGAGAACTCATCTGGCTGCTCTCATGGTACCTGAATAACACAACAGAACACAGTTGAGTTTCTCTGCAACCTGCCTCAGTTATTTTTTCTAATTACTGTGATCATTAGTCATGCTAATGCTCTGGCTCCAGGGATGAAAATGTCAATCTGTTGGTTCTGACTGAAATATCTCAACAACTGTTGAAACGGGTTGCCAAGAAACTCTGAGATTCATGGTTGCCAGATAATGAATCCTAGTGACTTTGGTGATGCTCTGACTTCTCCTCTAGTGCCACCATGAGGCTGACATCTGTCAGTTTCAATTCAAATGCCTGAACAACCATTGGATGAACTGCCATGACATTAGGTACAGACCAAATACCTGCAAAGCTAAAGACAATCTCGTCTACCTCAGCTGGACTGTCGCAGTGAGCACGTTTGCATGCTGACATTTCACTTCACTTTCATTACAAGCCTAACAAAGCTGTTAGCATGACTGCAGACTCTCAGTTTTGTTTTTCTTGCTTCATACTCTCAGACAATTCAAATAAAACATATTTTGTTGACTGAAGCCTTGGAACAGAGTGAATAATTTAGGCTTAGGGTTCAGTAATATGTTGTAACATAACAAGAAATAATATATTTATAATATTACGACATGCAAGACTTTTCTGGTGTTGTTCAGGAGCTCTTACTTATTCTCTTTGGTCTTCCCAGTGTCAATGACAAACACAACGTCAGGAATAGTCACACCTGTCTCAGCAATGTTAGTTGACAACACAATCTAAAGAAGAGACAGAGCAGAAGGCCAGTAGGGATTTTTAGGGTTTATGAATATATTTGTTCAGTCACTCAGTGATACAATTTTATTTATGGAATATTTAAAATGTTGTTACTGCTATTTATAGTTCTTTCACGATGCTCTATTATTCTGTAACATATGTAATAGTACCTTCCTAACTCCAGCAGGGGGCACTGTGAAGGCAGCAGCCTGGTCCTTTGATGACAGGGTGGAGTGGAGAGCAACAATCCTGTACCTTTAAGTCACAGACAGGGCTAACAGTGAGATGGAGGTAAAAGGTGAAGTTAAATGTGTAGTTTAGTTTGTTTCAGCATTTCTCCCATTATGAGAGTTTGTTGTCACCTGTTTTTGTCCCTGAACCTCTTGTCTGAGGAGAGCAGGTCATACAGCTGCTGGATGTGAGCCAGACCTGGGAGGAACACGAGAACGGCTCCATCTAAATCTGCAAATTGTGGGGATTTGTCTGACAGAAATAGCAGGAAAAAAATTAGCACACACAACAACACCAAAACATGTATGAAGATGGATTTGATACTGTCTGAAGCAAGCATGATGATGTGTTGTACCTAAGTAGTCCATGAGGTCAACCAGCAAGTCCATGTTGATCTTATTAGGGTTCATGTACTGCAGCACCTGCCGAGTCCTGCTGCTGAAGTGGTCGAGGTCAGGACCCAGGTCCCAGCCTGAGGAGGAGTCCCTCACTATCACCTCCTGAAACAGACAGAAACACACGCATTAACACACACTTAATGTTGCAATTTTAAATTACAGTAGAATAACAGTCCCCTCAGATCAGAAGGCTCCAGGTTAAATCCATTGTCATTATCATAAGAAACAAGTCATTTAAATGTCATGAAAATCTATTTTCTCAGTTTTTTTTTACAGTGAGTGATGTGATCTTACATGAGCACGAAATGATCTGACAAAAATTACTTTACATGAGAGATTACTTTATTCATGCGTTTTTATCTGTGCAAGGGCTCGGTTGGAAAGAGGGGATGTGTCCCACTTACAGTTTTAGCAATATCTGAATCACAATTTGATGACAGTTGCTGGAAGTTTGCCAAACCACACACTGCTGATGAAGAAGATTAGCTAAGTTTTCAGGTTGTGAATAAACTGTCAATAACTAGTTCTCAAGAATGTCTTCCCCCCCCCCAAACTTTTGATCGTTGTTTATTTCATTATGAATATTTAATGTTATCAAGATTTAAATCCTGACTGCAGGTTCACTGCAGGTTGCTGGAGATTAGAGCAGCAAACTGAGATCAATCATCAAACAGGACATAAAATGATAACAGGAAGTATAATGACGGAAAAGGAAAAACCAGAGCAGTTTATATACTAAACAAAACACCACTATCACACATATCACTCCTGCAGAGAGTCAACGTCACCTGGTGTTGTAATGTCTTGCCGCCTTTTTGGGTGACAGAGACGCTGACTTCTTCCTCTTCTTCAAGAATTTTCTGGCTGTACTCCGAGTCCTTTTCCAGGACGTACCCCGTCTGCTCCACTATGTCCTCTAAGTGAAACACCTGGACACAAAACCACAAAGCAGATGCAGCTCTTCTCTAATATCCACTCCCAAAACATTTAATATAGACAAATGAATTAAATTAGATTCCATACACAAATAAACACAAACTAAAGCTCCTCTGACCTCCACTGGGAAAGTCCTGCCGGGGATGGTGATCACCGGGCAGCGGTTGAAGTAGCTGGAGAACTTGTCACAGTCCACTGTGGCGCTCATGAGGATCAGCTGCAGGTCTGATCTCCTCATAACGACGTCTTTCAGGATGGTCAACAGGAAGTCTGACTGCACGCTGCGCTCGTGGACCTGAGGACATGGAGGTGAGTAGGTGTGATGGAGTTAAATATTGACAAGTCCAAAGAAGTTTTTGATTTTATAACTTAGGAAAAAATAAACAACAAAACAAATAGTGTCTGATCAGAAACAGTCAGTACCTCATCTACGATGATGTGCGTCAGAGAGCTGAGGTGTCTGTCGTGTTGGAGTTTCCTGAGCAGAACTCCAGTGGTACAGTACAGGAGACGGGTCCACTCCCCGGACTGATTCTCCATCCGGATCTGGTATCCGCACAGCGACGACTGAAACACGATTTCAACATGAAACACGATCGTTACAGCAGGTGTCGGTGCATCCAGTCAGCCTACACACTTATTTCTAAGCTAAGAACAAGACATCTCTGTAAAAAACGATTTTCACCTTCGATCCCGGTCCATCCTCGCACCCGAGCTCCTGACTGACCCTGCAGGCCAGGCTCATGGCGGATATCCTGCGGGGCTGGGTCACCACGACGTTGCAGGGCTGTGCCGCTTTTCCCCCGGTCAACAGCTCCTCCAGCAGGAACTGAGGAATCTGAGTACTCTTTCCGCTGCCCGTCTCACCGGCCACAACTACCACAGGGTGGCGCTGCAGAGCCTCCAGTACACGGTGACGGTGTTGGAAGACAGGAAGCTGCTCTCGCTCTGCCTTCAAGGTAGAATACTCATTGAATCAGTGAATGAGTTGGGTTTATTTTATGCAAACTGTGCTAAGTAGAAAAGTTAATGTGTATTTACCTTTAGTTTTTGGGCGAGCGAGGACTTCCTCAGCTTTAAAAAGAGTTCCCTGGAAGCCTCGAGTGCTCCTGCCCCTTCTCTCCTCCCTCCTCTTTTCTCACTCTTGTCCTCCACTTCCTCTCCTCCATCCCCAATATCAAGACCAGCCAGGTTCTCCCAAGACTCCTCAGGCTCTTCGTCCCCACCCTGGCCCAGCCCCGCCTGGCTTTGGGATCCTGACCCCTGACCTTGGCTCTGGTTCTGCTGCTGTTTGAGTCTGGTCAGGAGCCGGGAGATGAACTGGTCTCGAGGTTTGTTGGCAGCAGTGCGGCTCTCTTCCTGCTGCTGCTGCTCGCTGTCTCTCCACTCCAACCACACATCCCTGTAGGTTGGAGGAAGGAGCTGGTGCACCGACTAAAAAGTCAAAAATTGAGAGGGGAGGGGGAAAGAATTCACTGTAGGCAAAAAAATGTAAAAACTAACAAAATAAAAGACTGTAGTATGGTAACATATAGTACCTGCCCTTTAACCAGGTTGTAGAGTGCCAGTGTGGCTGCCAGATGTTGAGCCTGCATGCTGTCCTCAGTCAGGATGGTGGGACAAACCTCTAGGACATCATCTGTCCTCTGAACACGCACCCTGATGGATGAAAAAACATCATGTTGAAACAACATATTTCTAATTTCAGTCATAAGTCTATTAGAAACAAGGGGCCTGACTGACTGTCTCTAACATTTTCCCTGTACAACATACAACTTACTTGCATCTCCAGTATCTTCCAGCAGGGACCTTGTGAAAAGCCGGAGGTGGACTCTTGGGCAGGTTCTTTCGGACCCAGTCGATGAGGAACTGTTTGGGAGACTTTCCGGTCCAGCTGCGAGCTGTGTAGTCAAAATTACGAATGTCCTTTGGCTCGTTCTTTTTCACAACTGTCAGGCAAAATGAAACAAACTGATCAGCAACAGAGTCACTGAAGCCAGATGTTGCCCTCTGAAGGTTCCAAAAAACACAGCTGGAATCGTATGTGTGCTTCAATAAAACTTTTTTTCAGATACTAAAGCTGTCAAGTCTTGCACTATCAAGTTTATTGTGCTAATCTCATCAGCTGTGATTCTCGCTTTTTGTCTGACTGATGCTTCTTGCTCTGGAGTTAACATCCTGAATGTTCCTCCATACACACATATACTCTACATCTATTACATGGTACTATACAGTCTGTTGGTACTGAGGTACAACATTGCAACTGAAAGCTCTAATTTGCTACATTTTATATTAATATGTCCTTTGAGCGTGTTTTGTTAAAGTCACTCGATGAATTAATTTAACTTTTTTTCCAGATGAACCTTTCTCTGCAGGAGGCTCCTTTTCAGCTTGTTCAAATAAATTGAAGGTGATGTCCTCTTTGTCGTCACTGACAGGAAGTTTGGAGTACGTCATAACCACTTTTATGGATGGATTGAACATGGGGTGGGACTCCAGCTGCTTCATTTCTAGACATAGAAAACATATTTGTTCTTCATAAGTTCAGAGTGAGACTGAAGAAATTGTTTGATTTGTGCATGAAAGAGTTAAAGCACACACACCTTGCTGTATGACGCGTATCCTGTCCTGTGCCATCCTCTGGCCCGCTTTGTCTCCTTTGGTCTTGGCAGCAGCTGCCATTTCTTTAGCGTCATACAGTTGAGCAGTGAGGATCAAATACCGGTCGTTCTACACAACAAGAAACAAACACATCATTATGGAACAACTACGTCATGCCACATACATTATGACATTTAGTATCTCTGACTATCACAACTTCATCTGTGAAGTTGACAGTGAATAAAAAACAAACTTTCTGTGCAGGGCTCAAACTACAGAGGAAATGGTGGAGTATTCATTCACCAGTCTGATCAACATTTCAAAATAAAAGTACAGAAAGTCATTTGCAACCATGCAAAATGCCAGCTCCAGTGTCAGATGTAATAGAGAAAAACTATATAAAGATAAGTTTTTTTGCTTTCTTGCACAGAGTTAGATGAGAAGACAGATACCACTTTTGTGTCTGTGCGGCAAATATGAAGCTACTGACAGCAGCTGGTTAGCTTAGCTTAGCATAAACACTAGAAACAGTGAGCTTGACTCTTTCCAATAGTAATAAAATGTGTCTCTACCAGCACCTTTACAGCTCACTAATTCACGGCAGAAGCACCTAAACCAAAACTACCTCTCAACAAGCAACTTTCACAAAATGTTGAATTATTTTAACTTCTCAAAAAGTATGGATCTAAGTATAATTTAATTACTGGATCAAACTTTCTCCAGTTCAGGATTGTGTGCAGTCTTCTTCCCTCCTTCCTCTTCCTCCTCCTCCTCATCACTGCTCTGCTCTGCGTACCTCAGGATCCAGTCCTTCATGCTTGCAGCTTCATCCTTCTCAGTGGCCTGGCAGACACCACACACATTTATAAGCTATGACATAATACATACATATATCTGCCAGCACACAAACCTAACAGCACTAACCTTGGTAGTCTCTTTGCGGGTGTTGATGGGTGCTTTGGGACTCTGGGCGGCAGGTTTCTGCTGAGCAGGCAGGAACCTGCGCCTGCTCCTCTGACTCTCCTCCTGCATCTGCTGGCTAAAACCCTCTGGTAGCTCCTCTGGTAAAATAAAAGAAACATTTTGCAGGGCTGTGCTCTCAAGAATTACACAGTGATTATATCCAAATAACTGCTGACGCTCTATTACCATCTTTAAGGTTGAGGCAGAGCCAGTCAAGAGCAGAGTGGAGATCCCCTCCGTAGAGCACACTGCTCTTCATCGCCTCCTCAATATGTTCTCTCTTAAAGTTGAACTTCTGCAGAGCTGTGTACAGGTCCTGCAGGCACATGAAGAGAAAGCCAAAATGAATACAACAATCTGTCATATGACCAAATCTAAATGTTTATTAACTGTAAAAAAGGAAGGAAGGGACGTTTTGTCTTCACCAGCAGTTTCTTGCTTGTAAGTCTGCCTGATATGGGCCCTTTATCACCATTCTCCTGTCTGAAGTCATTGACTAGCTTGATGATCTTCTTCTCCAGGTCAGCTTGGATAGCAACCTGTGTTAAAGGGTCATATCACATTCATTAACAACAATTTGAATATTTTTCTGATTCTCAGCTGAAAAAATAGCAGACAGTTTCAGTAAAGTTGAAAAGGTAATCAACAGCTGGTCTCTGACTTACTTTAAGAATGGACTTGTCTGAGACTCCACCTGTGTCGACCTGTGTAGTGTTGGCAAGACTGTAGGTCTTTGGAGCTGGAGTAAGGACACAACAGAGCAGTGTGTGTTACTACTGAGCCAGACTACATGTCCAATTCTCACTTGACATAATCAGTGCAAGTATGTTATTTTTTAGATTGCATCACACATTTGTTGAGACACATTGTCATGTCACATGCACATTCTTCTGAATAATGAATAATTTTGATTTATTAACTTATTCATTTATTCACTTATTTTATGGACTAATTACTGAAATGAGAAGCACTGAGAGGAAACTATGAGGGACAACAAGAGGGTCTAATGTGCAAAAAGTAATGAGTGTTCACAACCCTGCAGCCCTAACGTCCAGACAGTAACTACACTGACTGATCACAGCAAAAGTACAAACATGATTAAGTCAGTGTAAACAGGGCCACAATATTATGAACACCTATCGAAAGCAGTATATCAGTATTATCAGACTGAAAAATGACAATATCAACAGTTTCTCAGTGCAGTAACGTCACAGTAACATACTGGGAAGCCAAACAAAGTCTGGGGAGAGTTTGCCAGGTATTGGCAGGTATTACCACCTTTAGACTTGTTCTTTGGTTTAGCCGGCTTGGTTGCTGGTCACGTTTCGGCTCCTCCGCCACGTTGTTCTTCGCTGCGGCAGCACCCACTCCTGCTGGCTGCTGCTGCCGCCGCTGCCGGGCCACTCCGCCCCGCCGGAGCAGTTGATTTCTTCTTCTTTCCATTAAGTCACCAAACACAATCCGGATGTAGCTCTTTATGTGGCCAAGAAATTGTGTCATTAGCAAGGTGTTAAAAGAGGTGATGTTCTACAGAGCAAAAGCACACTAGTATGTGCTTCTCATCTCTGCGTATTCATGACGGGCTGACCACACGGCTGCCGTAGCGGATGTGTTATGCCGGTATCTGGGAGAATGAAGGACAGGAAGAGACGTATTCGTTAGATAAACAGAAATAAACGAATTAGTCAATAATTTGTTGGTCACGTATTTGTACCTGACTTGTTACCAAATTGTGCTACGTACAAACAAAACAGTGTATATGTCCTATAAAATAAGCTGAATGGATTGCATTAGTATTCAAATTACATTTTGATGTACCTGTAACTACTAAGGGTGGTTGGGCAATTCGAATGCGGCATAACCTCGTGTTGAATTGTGGAAAGCGTGCCCTTAACAATCATGGCTGACGCGTTTGAGACAGTCTGTTTAGCGTGTTTGATGATGAGCAACAAACGGCCACGAGCAAAAGATACCCGCCTCTGTGGCCCAGAAACAGGGTAGTCTTGAGTTTTTGCGTGGTGATGTTTGATGTCTGTAACCAGGAGGTCTGATAGTACAGGAGCTTGAACGACATCAGTGTGCGCTCGTGACAGCAGAGACGTTAAGGGGCAGGGAAAACAGGAAGAAGAAGCTTTGTTAACTTTGTTAGAGATATGCGAGATAAATTATCTGTCTGTGCTGAAAAAATGTCAACTGCAGCGTTTTTATTTGTTTCTATCGTGTTATACTAAATAAGTCACCCTGTTTCGTACTGTGGTGGTGAAGGTCTGTATTTAAAATCCTACTTAGCTAATGGCCCCTAAAAGTACCAAAAGTAAAGTTGTTCTTCACAGAAAATGGTGTATCAATGCAACGATTTGATTAATCAATCAGTTAACCACCTAAATTAACCGGCAGCTATACAGATAATTGATATATCGTCACGTTTCAAGCAAAATGTAAACATTTACTTATTTAGCTTATCAGTGTGACTATTTATTGCTTATCTTTGTAATAAATTAAGGTAAAGTGATTAATTGGTTTTGGACTGTTGGTTCGATACAAAACAAGCTGCTGTCAGACAATTGTAGTGGAGTGTTAGTTCAATAAATCCCCCTGAAATGTTGTGGGGTAGAAGTATGAAATAACAGCAGATGGAAATGTAATCATGTAAGGTACGTTTAAATGCACTTAGTTAGTTCCTACTGTTGCTGTGAGACTCCAAGTTAGTAATGTCTATAATGTTGCTTAACATTCTGTGTAATTTTTGTGTGGACTGGCTCATTAACAAGATTTATGTGTTTTTCTTTTCCAGGAAACTGTAGGTAAAAATGGCACTGACAAGGATGTTGGGTCCATCTGCCAAGCTTCCAAGAGGAGGCATGGTGACGGAGGAGAGGAGGTGGTGTTTGGGAAGAAACTGATATGAGACCATCACTGCTAATGACCTAAAGTGAGTTAAAAGCCAAATATCAGACTGGTGCAGGTAGTCAAGTGCTGCTATAATCTCTGTCTATTGATGCTCATCTGCTACCAGTTTATTGTGTAGACCAGTTACTGACTAACTAATCAGCAGTGAAGAGCAGGCGCATTTTCCTCAATCACCGTACATAAGAACAGAGCGGGTTTTGTACTTTTAACAATTTTAGCTAGGTGTATCTAATAAACTGGCAACTGAGTACAGACTCAACTGATATGTTTGCTTTCAAGAACAAATTATACATGAACTGTGATTAATGATGATAACAGGAGTGTTGTCAGGTGAGTTATCAAGCTTGAGATGCTGCAGAATGTGTTATAAAGTTGCTGTGTATGTAATAACACGTCTTTTGTTTACCCCAGTCTTGTGAGCTAGTTCTGTGAAGGTGTATGCTGAAACTGTGGAAGGATGCTCAAGGAGGTAAAGGAAGCAAAGGAACTGTATTTCTCTAATGCGCTTTGTTACAGTTTATTTACAAACATGGTCTCTCCTCAACAGGCTGCTCTGCCTGCCAGCATGAATATAAACCACTGAAACCCCGAGTGGGGAAAGCAGCCAAGGTATATTGAGCTTAACTTGAGTCTCATTTGCAGAATTGACTTAGTGTGTTCATATACGTCTAAATACAAAATCTGGTAATGTGTATTTGTTTTGCTGAAATATTCAGTATAAAGGCTAAAAAGTTGTTGACTCTTTAAACGTAGCTTCAGGGACGCGTTATCATCTTTAACAGCAGGACATTGTTTAAAAGGACACAATACTTGTGTATTAGATCATATCCTTTAATATATGTACACTGTCATTGTCATCACAGTACTTCTGGATTCTTCTTGATTTGTCTTGATATTGCTTGTCTCAGGAGTACCTTTCGTTTCCGTGACCTGCTCCAGCGCCAAGCCATCTTATGTATCGACAACAATGAATCTGTGCTTGTGTCTGCTCACACCTCTGCTGGCAAGACTGTCTGTGCTGAGGAGTAATTTTCATCAAACTATTTTCAGGAATAGCTGTTTTTATTGTGTTAGGCAATGAATAGGTTAGGAATATCTTTTAACTTTACAATTTTTATTTTATACATTGAGGGTAAAGCCTTCAGTTAATAGCTTGTTTTACCAAGGACAGTGTACTCTACTGAAAAATATATGCAATAGATGAGTAAATGTAATATTTAATACTCCTCTGTTACCAGTAGCCAGCCATTATTTATACAGCGATGTTAATGTGTGACACATGACATTAACTCTGAGTTAATAAACTCCCCAAAAATGCATGATCAAGCTAAACTGACTTCAGAGGTTCAGAAAGTTTATATGTTTTATATGAATGTGTTACTTGAAAGTAACAGCATTCTGTTTCCAATTCCTGCTAGGTAAACGGAAACATTTTTCCTGATAGATTTGTATTTATAGAAAATAAGCATTGTCGGAAGACTACATCAGATTCCATTTAAAGCGAAATGTAAACAGCAGTGAATGTTACTTATTAAGAGCACTGATTCGGGCTGTAGTTGTGTGTTCAGCTGTTTTTGATTTCCTTTTCTTCCAAGTAAGTTTCTTCTATAAGAATAGCGCTCCATAGAACTCGAAAGGTACTTAAAGCTGCCAAGTGTAAAAATTAAAGCACCCTTTCTTGGAAGCAAAAAACTTAAAAGTGAAATCCAGTTTGACATCCTAAGGTGATGCAATGGTTGGAACTATTTATCTTATTTACTTTCGCTTTCTTTGATATGTCACCCTTTCACCCTGATATGTGATTGAACCTGGTTTACTCTGATCCTCCTCTTCAAGATATGCTAGCTGCTCAGCCTCAGAGAGAAGTGAGAGTGATCTTCACCAGCCCCATCAAGGCTCTTTCCAACCAGAAATAAGCAGGAGAGATGTATGAGGAGTTTCAGGATCGGGCCTGATGACTGGTGATGTCACCATTAACCCCACTCGCTTCCCGCCTCGCCATGACAACAGAGGTGGGAAACAGTTATGTCCAAAGACCACTGATCGGCTGTGAAAGATACTTTTATCAGGTGGTCTTGCTGGCTGGTTTCCTGATTTACAAATCTCTTTTCTCCCAGATCCTGAGAGCATGCCAAATCGAGGCCTGAGATCATGAGGGAGGTATGGGTCATCTTGACAGATTCCATTACATGAGAGATGCAGGTGTGTACATAATACAAAAAGCACACACTATTGATCATCCTACCCCTGCATAGTAAAGTTGGTTTCTCTGTGTGTTTCAAAATCTGAGAGACTTGCATCTTTGTATTTGACTACCTTTCTAGAGTTGGCGGTGTGGAGGAGACCATCATTCTTCTTCCTGACAACGCATTATGCTCCTCCTGTCAGCCACCATCCCCAATGCCAGACAATTTGCTGAGGATTTGTTACCTATACAAGCAGGTGAGATGGTGCAAATATTGAACAGAGCATTAAGCATACACTCTTTGTGGTCTCTTCTCAGGTGAATAGCACTTACAATCAAACACATTATGGGGCAGAGAAAGAGAGATATATGAGGCAAAGATACTGAGTCAGGTTCACGCAGGCGGTAACAGCTGCAAGCTAGTTACTATAGTGTGTCATGCTTAACTGGCCCACTCCATTGTGAATGATCACAATTTCTCTGAGACATGACTCGTTAAATCTGAACACACAGATGTAACATACACATTTTTTATTTTCTCAGTGTTACTTGCACTTTTTCAGAATAACATTATGGCCTATGTCCATTATGATAATGTTGTCCATAAATACACATTCAAATCACAGCTCCCTTAGAGCCCCCAGAATTTGCTTTTTAAGTTTGTTCGGTATGAAAAAAATCCAGGATAGCTGTCGATACATCCATGGACACACTGCAGACATGAACTGCTAATAATAATTGGAATACTGTACTTTAATGAAAGCACTTTTTGCCAAAATGTAAACAATAATGTTAAAGAAAAATTGTTGGCTTGTCGAAACAGTCTAGTACAGTAGACTTGGAATTAACACATTTGTTCTGAATGCAATGAAAACTCTTTTTTAGTATTCTTTGGACAAGCTGTATTGACACACTACATTATAACATACACATTAAGTTAAGTTAAATCTTGTTCATATAAAGAGACCATGGTTTCAGTTTTGATTGTGTTTTTCTGTTTTTTCACTATTAACAAAGAGTTTGTGTCTCCTGTAGCCATGCCATGTGGTGTACACAGACTACCGTCTCCACTCCACTGCAACACTACATCTCTTTCCAGCAGGGGCGATGTCCCACCTGCAGGTTGACGAGAACGTAAGAACATCCAGACTGCAATTTACTGCAGTTATGAGGAGAGCTGTCTATTTAGTGATAAATGAGCCTTACAGAAGTCAGACTAGATAGTCTGGTTCTCATGTTAGGCCAAGATGACTGCCTTTGTCTCAACTTTGGAAATCATCCCTTTGGGACTCACTCTGTGCGATGGTCCTTCTAATACCTGGGGTAGTTCAAGTGATCTCAGGCGACTTCCAGAGAGGAGCAATTTCAATACACAGCTATGCAGGTGCTGGAGAGACGAGGGATTCTGGGAGCAGCAGGAGGCGGCAAGGGACCCGAGGGACGAAGGAGGCGTGCACTTGTATGTGTGTGTGTGTGTGTGTGTGTCAATTTCAAGGTCAAAATCTGTAAATGCCCTAAGTTGATTAATTTACATCAGTATTTATGTTTGTGTACTTTCATAGTCCATCCAGTGTGTTCAAGATAGTGAAGATGATCATGCAGAGAACTCCAGCCCGTCATCATTTTCAGCTTCAGCAAGAAAGAGGTGGAGGCATACGCCTGCAGGTACAAACTGACTTCAAGAGGTATGAATGCTTTATGATACAGCATACGGCTTTGTCACATCTCTTTATCACAACAACAAAAGCTGTGTTCCCTAGTTGAGAAAAGCATTTTGTGTTAGGTTAGTTAGTAAGTAGCGGTTATGGTTGAGGTAGGACTCAGAAACTCTTGTAATGACCCTAGAGGTGACTTTGAGATCAATATGTGTGTGTGATTGTGTGTGTACTATTTTCTCTAAATCACAGCTCAAGCATGACTGATATTAGATGCACATAGTAATAATTCTATATACAAGAGCCTTGAGGGTTTCATGGCTTAAGGCGTAAAAAGGTTTTACGCCAGGCCCTTTGAACCAGTAGATTAATGGCAGGTGATGGCCTCTGGCAGGAGATCACTTCACTTTCATATTGTTTTTTTTACTAAGCAAATGAGGTCAAACTGTGTGTCGTACAGATTTGGTGCATGGTGTAGATCATTTGTGTTTACAAAGCATAAATTCTGGGTGATCTGACTGTGATAAGGATATGTCATTTTCCAGATTTGATAAGCCAGAGTTGCTGGCCTCTGACTCATAGCCCACTTATTGTATGTTTCACAATTCAATGATTTTTTTCACCTGGCATCTTATTATTCCAGCAATTTAAAACTTGTTGCTCATTCAACCAGCAGGTAAACGCTTAAATGCCGTATTTGATATGATGAATCGCTTTTTTAGCTGGATTTAGCTTTATTTTCATTGCATTTGTCACTTATCAGGCATTAAGTCACACTTATCAGCACATCAAACAATGAGCAGGTTTTGCAAAATTTAGAGATGTTAAGCAGATCGCCCTGCACACTGAAATGCCAAACCAAATAAATTTTGTGACAAATTGTTGAGACATTTGGGGAGGAGTTGAAATTAGTGCGAAACCACTCAC